>BLKR01003742.1:0-133127 GCA_011170035.1 Teleogryllus occipitalis | reverse complement strand
GGGTTCCAGTTGGCAAGAACAGGAAATTTTCTCGTTGTGTCGGACCCAGTGACTTAATAATAAAATGAGTAAAATATTGTCCTCGGGGAGTTATTTACTTCAGTGATATTCCTTGCTGGCATGGAATTGATACAAATATCGACATTAAAGAACACTAGTTTGACCCTGCCATTCTGCTAGTTGGTCCCGATCCGATTCCGCATTGTGTACAAAATTATCTTAAAGGGAAAATAGTTTTCTAGTGGAACCCAACTTCGGACGTTCTGGACAACGTGTGCTGTGGAATTTAGGGTGCACTCCAAAATGAAAAATAAATAAATAAATAAGTAAATAAATAAATAAATAAATAAATAAATAAATAAATAAATAAATAAATAAATAAATAAATAAATAAATAAATAAATAAATAAATAAATAAAATAGGTTCGAACGTACATGTCCGGCTCTGTTCGTTGATGACTAGTGATTCCGAGCTGAGGTTATTAGTCTCGCAAGTGTAGTGCATGTTGTCTTCGGTATTTGGCGGTGATCCTCTGATGGATGGTGAGATCATGAACCGACCCACCTGTCGGCTAGCGGAGTTTCCCCAACCAGGTATCTCCCACCCGCCTCAACCAGACAAACTCTAAGTTCCCGACCGATCTCACGGCATGTGTTGCAGTGTAGTGCATGTAAATGTAAGTGTGTGTTTGCAAGTAAAGAGCTGATATAGGTCAAAGAAAACTACCGATCAGAACAGCCGGTCGCTAGAATTCTCCTCCAGACAGCGTTTGAATTCAACCTATCTAGCTAGTGACGAAAATGTTTACATCTTTCGGAGTGGAATCTTAGGACCTCCCGGTCAGGGGCACTGCAATGACATCAATTGATGCCCTGAGCCTCCTCTCCCGGTTTCAAGCTGTAGGACGCTTTGAAGCTAGGTAGTCAGGTTTACAGTGTGCATTGGATGCGGGTTACACATGCGCCTCCCACCAAAATCCACAATCTGCGAACATTTGTCGTTATTTTTTCGTCTTATATCTCTTTGAAGCAGGAGTGAGGGGTAAGTCCCGATCCAGAATGGAACACTCACGGGGTTTTGTATCTATAGTTTCGTATAAATGATAGAAAACATCTCATTCCTTGGCGTATTATACTCCGAGAAGATTCAGCGATTCTTGACAAGTGTAAAATTCTGAACATCTTTTTCATGTAGCGCGAATCCAGCTTGAAGGGCAGTGCCCTCTCTGGCACTTGCCTGAATGACCAGATGGGCTGTCCAATCCTCATGGAATTTGCGCGTGCTTGTCACTACAAGTCCCCTGCAGCGACAAGACGCCGAGCTCGAATTGCAGACCACGCTCAGGGCACAAGACGATTACAGGGGGACCACGACTTCCAACTGCATTCCTCAACACGACCGAGATACTTATCACGTGTATCAGATATGACAACCTACGCTATTAATCATAATTACGGACAATCTAACTGCGCACGATGCGGAAACAGGATTTGGTGGAGAATAATGCAATAGATCATAAAATTATGTTAATAATGGTGTGTGAAACCGAATTAGAAATATAAAAACGCACGTAAAGGTGAAACAAATAATGTTGAGCATATATTTCGTCTTTCCGGCTATGAATTCACATGCCAATAGCTGATTTTAAATAGTCATTACATGGAAAACTCCATGCTGCACATGTTTTTGAATATGGAGTTTATCCCGAGAAAATTACATCGATTCACACACACATAATTTATTGTTCTGAACACATTTTAAAACTAATTATTTTCTATTAAAAAACTTTTTTTAAATTTTACATCGCTTTCTTCTTATGATTAAAGTTTTTCATCTTATTACTTCAAGTCTAATATTTAAAAGCTGCTTTAATGTATTGTAAATCTGACAAAAACAACAAAAACAACTCAAATCTGTTGAAACAATTTTTGTCTCAAATGTCAGATAAGACTGTCATTTTGAAGAGAGAACAATAATGGAGTTACATAAATGTAACTTCATTATCTGCGCACATCTTCTAGAATTCAGTGGGAAATATAGTTATTCAAATTATCGTTCTCCAAGTTGTCGCGGCAGGAAGTATTATTCCTTCACGAAGGACAGGATATGAGCCCAAATTTATAGCTGATTTACTCTTGAAAATATATTTTTCTACATCTGAGCGAATATATTTTGTTAACAATCCTTGCAAAAGATGTTGGATTTTTCTTTCTGAATTCAAAATTTAAGTAGTATATGGCTTAGGGTAGGGATCACAGAATTATGAAAACGTGCACAGAATTCACGTCTCCCCGGAGCTCGTCACACAGATTTTAACTGTTTTAACGTAAAAATAAATAAATAAACGAGAGATGATAAAGTATTTAGATGAAGAATTAACGCGTAATGAATACGAAGATATAATTATCTTTTCAGATTTCATTTAAATAGTTGTTCACGCTACAGATCTTAATTTTTTTTTAAATTTAAGGTCACATCAACATCTAGGTCATTAGCAACCACTGTTGGAGGTAAAGTTATGGCAATCGTGAGGATGAAACGATAAGATGATAAGGGGGACGAACACAAAAACAACCATGCTCCAGGCGGGAGTCGAACCCCCGACCGTTCGGTCCGTGGTCGCTACGACACTACTGCCTTCGCGATCTCGGCCACCGGATCGGCTACAAATGCTTTTTATTACCCGTAATTTTCCCCTTTTGTGCACTTGAGACCTCAGAAAACTATTTTGCGTCGGTCGTGATTCCTTGTAGACTGTGTGGCGTGATTTCACTCCGGGCTGTTCCGTGGCGGGAATCGCACCCCACACACGCACAGCGCACGCGGATTGCGCGAGCCTTCGTTCATCAAGCGGCGATCTGCCGCACGCGTCAGCGGAGGCGGCACGCGTGACGACGGCGGCGCACTTGCTTTCACCGCCACCGCCGCCGTCATTGCCACAGCTTCTAACGCCGCCGCCGTCTCCACCAGCACCACCTCCGCCGCCATCATTACCACGGCCTCTACTGCCGCCGCGCCGCCGTCGCCACCGCCACGATCACCGTCATCGTCACCCTTGCAGTCATTGTCAGTCAACTTCATCGTCATCGACAGTCAGCTTCATCATCGTCAGTCACCTCCACAGACGTCAGTCAGCTTCACCCTCATTGTCAGCCATCTTCACCGTCATCGACAGTCACATTTTCCATCATCGTCAGACACCTTCACCGTCATCGTCAGTTGCCTTCACCGTCATCGTCAGTCTTCTTCACTGCCATCGTCAGTTACTTTCATCGTCATCTTCACAGTTACCTTCATTTTCACAGACATCTTCGCCGTCACCGTCATTGTCACTGCCATTGTCACCGTCATTGTTGCCGTCTTCATCGTCGCCGCTGCCTCCACCTTCACCATCACCACCACCACCACCACCACCACCACCACCAGTCGTCGCCTCTGCCATCCCACTGTCATCCCTATATCTGTATCTCATAATTTTGGGTGTTTTTTGTGGTCAATTTCAGACCGGAAATCCGGAGAAGTACCTTGGGTTAGGGACAAAGAATCGTGAGGCATCTTTCACCTTTCACTTTGTCTCCACCTCTCCCTTTTAACACTCATGGTTACACATACACACTTACACTTACATTAACTACACTACCACCCATGTCCGGCGCTTACAGCTTGTCCCGGCTGGGACGGTGCCCCGTTGGTGGGAGAGTCCTGATTAGGGGGAAACCCCACTGGCCGACGGTAGGTCGCGACGGATCTCGCCATCCAGCGGAGGAAGATCACCGCCATCTCCCGAGAAAAGAAACATGCACTATACGTACGGGACTAATGACAATATCAGTTGACGCGCCCGGAAACACGAAAAAAGTCAATCAACTTACGTATATTGGAAAACATAAATACATATGTATGTACATATTTTGCTTTCTTTATTACAATAAATTCCATTCCCTGGACATTAGACTGGGAGTTGACGCACCCACTCTTTTCGACCGTGCTTCCACCTCCACCTCCATCGCCGCCGCCGCCGCCGCCGCCGCCGCCGCCGCCACTTTCGCTGGCGCGGCGCGTCTTGCATAAGCTTCACCCCGCCACGCCCCCCTCCCCCCGCGCCCCGCGCTGCGTGCGGCGCCCCATTCATGCCTCACGAGCACGCACGCACGCGCACGCGCGACTGTTACGCACAAGGAAAAGGTCGCGTGCTGTGACTAAGGCTGCCTGTGATATCGGAAGTGACTCGCGTGACATCTGTTCGGAACTACGGACAAGTGTTGTAGCACTAAATATTTTGAATGATACTCTACAATAACACATTCGGCTTTCTTTTGATTGGTTTAGAGGTGAAATGTCGTTGACTTCTACATAATTGAAATAATTAAAGGCGTCATTGCCAACAATACTGTTTATTTGAATAAGAGCTGCAGTAGTCATTTGTATGGCTTCTAGACAGCAGGAAACTGATGATGATGGCTAAGCCATCGAAAGCTGCTCTATTCAAATAGACAGTATTGTTAGCAATGACGCCTTTACTCATTTCTTTTGATTCTATAACATGTTTTAGGTCTGGGTTCTGTTATTGCTAGTGATTCATTGTCATTCATTCATTCATTCCATCTTTTTTTACAGCCTCGATTTTTTTCTCCCTCCCACTCACTCCTACTTTCACCAGGCTCGTCTTTTTCATTCCTGATAAATATCCGTATCACGATTGTTTTCTGCTGTTAATATGCCGCAATGTCAGATCTTGATGAATGAAACAGTAAGTGGTTGAAGTGTACGTAGGGTTGCATGGATGTGACGAGAATAGTTGCACAGTGAAAGTTCAGCGGCAGTTTCGCACATCACTAGGAAAATCTTCACAAATTATTATTATTATTATTATTATTATTATTATTATTATTATTATTATTATTATTATTATTATTGTTATTATTATTATTACCGCCTCTGAAGGAAATATGCCAAGAAAATGTAAGGAAAACATTTATCTGAAGGGAGTAAA
The DNA here is from genome assembly GCA_011170035.1 of Teleogryllus occipitalis. Lineage (NCBI taxonomy): Eukaryota > Metazoa > Arthropoda > Insecta > Orthoptera > Gryllidae > Teleogryllus > Teleogryllus occipitalis. Next base: position 128,133 of record BLKR01003742.1, on the reverse strand, counting down.
AAAACTAAAGTTGAATGATGATGACGATGATGATAATAATAATATCATGCACAATTTTATATGTGCATATTTTAACACAAAACACAAAGAACTAACCGATGGGATTAATAATCTTTCTTTGCCTCGGAGCCACTTGCGTCTGCCACGTGGGAAGATTTCGCCACTGCTGCATTACAAAACGTTGAACAAACTTGCCAGCACTTACTACTAAATTGAAATGAATTATCTCGAGGAAGCCCCGTGTCATTTCCGGAATCGCAAATTCTCACTAGCTGTGGGAGCAAACGAAGTGTACAGCACTTGCTCTGGAGAAGAAAGGAAATTTGCCAGGAAATGTACCCTCGGAGCATCGCTCGCACAGGGAAATTGCTGGGTAATTTCGCCAGTCTGAAGCTCGCATTCTGCACTGCAAGGAATATTACCGACAATATTTTTGCTCGCTCGCTCATCACGATGGATAAATTCGGTGGAGTAGATGGATTTGAAAGATAGCGGGCGATGGCAGTGAGGGGTGGACAAAGGGTCATGTGAGAGTAGTAATCGATGGGCAGTAGGCGACGGACGGTGATCGATGGGCAGTAGGCGACGGACGGTGATCGATGGGCAGTGAAGGCGATGAGTAAGTAGTAGGCGATGGGAAAAGAGCGATTAGTAGTGGGCGATCAGCTGTAGGCGGTGAACAGTGAGCGGTGGGGAGTGGGTAATGGGCAAAGAGCGATGAGTATAGTCGAAGGACAGTGGGCTGCGGGCAGAGGTTGATGGGAAAATGCTGACTAGTGGTTGGGGGCAGTAGACACAGGATGCAGTGGGCAATGAGCAGTGAGCGATGGACAGAGAACGATGAGCAGTGGGCGGTGAACGGAGGGCGGAATGGGCAATGGGCAATGGACAGTAACCGATTGGCAGTGGGCGTGGGCGATGGGCAGTAGGTAGCAGGCAGTTGGTAATGGGCAAAAGACGACAAGTAGTAGACGATGGGCAGTGAACCGACGGCATTGGCTGATGGGCAAAGTGCGACGAGTAGTTGGTGACGTACAGAGTGTGATTGGCTGGGAGCAGTTGCCGCTGGGCGATGGCCAGTGAGCAGTGGAGAAAGGGCGCAATGGGCGTGGGCGTTGGGCAGTGGGTAATGGACAAAGAACAAGTAGTAGACGATGGACAGTGAACTGTCGGCATTGGCTGATGGGCGAAGTGCGACGAGTAGTTGGCGACGTACAGAGAGCGGTGGGCTGAGAGCAGTTACCGGTGGGCGATGGACAGTGAGTAGAGGACACAATGGGCAATGGCGAGTGGGCGTGGGCGTTGGGCAGTGGGCGGCGGGCGGCGGCGTCTGCCAGATCTTAGCAGCATCCGGACGCGCGTTCGCTCGCTCGCTCGCACGCACGCCCGAACGCAAGTGGCCGCTGCGACCACATTATCCTAATTACTAAATTCCCTCAAGTGGTATGTTACGACCGGGGGACGGGACAATGCTGTTAACGAGCAAGCAGCCGCCACCAGCCCAAAAGATGATGCATGTTCCTGCCCCCTCGGGACCTTGGTAGTAACAGAGTCAACGCGAAAGACGAGGATAACTGCGTTAGAAACGGGATTGCACTGCACCGCGAAAGACCGCACTCTGCTCCGGATTCCGTGTTTGGAATTGATGAGGAGATGCTTGTCTGAGAGAAGAACTTTCTCTGTGTGTATTTCAGAATTGAATTGGAAGTTATTTAGTATTTGAACTACACAACAACATCGAGGAACATTTACTTTGAAATACAGTAGAACCTCGCTAATCCGAACCTTGCGAATCCGAAATTTCGGATAATCCGATCAAAATTCGAGATTGAGAAAAATAAATAAAATGCTTATTTGTAATGTAAAGAAAGGATTTTATAATTACTGTAGAACTGAACACCTAGTAATTGAAACGCAAGTTGTGGAAATTAAAGGTTTTTTGCGCAGGTAACCACGATGTATTTTACATATTTATCAGTAATTTTCACATAGAGGAACTTGCGAAATCGGTAATCTTATTTTGTCGTAAGGAACTGAATCTGTTTGATGATGCGATGTGATGATGTTATGGCTAAGCTACTTCGACATTTTCTCTCATTGCATACTACGTTGCATTGTCTGGTAATCCTGTAGTTGTATTTGTATAATATCCTGTAGTTGCATTTTTTCGGGTAATCGTTTTCAAATCCTTTACCCCCAATTAGATTACTAGGGTTCCACTTACATTCATTTAAAATGCGTACTATATTGTAAAGAACATTTGCCAGTGATTCAGTGGAAGCTGTTGTCTTTCCTCCAGTTGATTCTAAGATAAAGTCACCAGTTCTAATCCGTAACTCATTCCAAATCTAAGCAAATTATTGATTGATTTTTCTTTAAAACGTTAGCGTATTTTCAAATATTATATGTGTTTGCATAAGATTGTTTATATTTACACAGAGATGATTTAAATTTCTCGATATGAGGACACTTTAATTGCTGAAATCTTCTGTACATAATATTGTAGCTTTCTATATATTCCAGCTTCATGCATGGCGACAATTTGAATTGTCTGCGCGAATCGGGGGATTAAAAGAATAAAGAAACTACGTGAACAGAGAGGTAACTGCAGGCTCGATGTCCAATGCAACTGGCGAAGTAAAATTCCCGTTTCCAAACCCGGGATGTATCACTAACGAACGCCACTGGTGAAGCTCATGCAACAACAAACTGCGTCATATTTGCGCTCAGACATAGGTTAGGTCATTTTCCTTGAAACAGGATAAGCAAACGAACATGACAAAAGGTGTTGTTGCGAGTGGTTGACGAAAGCGTGCTGTTAGATGAATAACAGAAGTATTTGTATATTGAGAACGTCCCTTTGTTTTAATTGTACTGAAAATGAGGGAAGCTGTAATGATAGTATACAATATTCTCCACAGATTTTTATTTATTTATTCATTTATTTATTTTCTTTTAGATAGAACAATAGAAAGATCAGTGATAACACACACTACATTATTTATAGTTGATTTTATCTACTTACAATTAATTTACAATAATCTTAAAATACACTTACAATACTACTAGGGTGGTAGAGGTATCCTTGTACAGTATCTCTACTTTGGATCGAGATCTCAGAATTTATTTAGGAATGTATGGAAAGGAAACTTATTTTTAATGCGGGTTTTGTGAGTTAGGTTATGGCAGAGTCTTAGCGGGGTTAGTTTGAGTATATTTGGTATGTTTTCGAAGAAGTGGGTGGATAAAAAAATAATGTGGTTGGTAATCGGTTCTACCTGGAATCCTTTGTGGACTTGTGCATTGGAGATGTACCATGGGGCATTCGTGATGGTGTGCAGGAACTGATTTTATTAATATTAATACTAAATATTATATCTACTTTTCATAAACCCTGTTTTATAAAATATCTGACAGTGTACATCAGCATACACAGATACTTACCTTCAATACTAGAAGTATGTATGTATTTGGCGTCAATGGGTCGGTAGTCCGACTTCACCGGCCAGCTACCGGTGTCCCTCATTCCTGGGCCTAGTTAAAATCCCATGCTTGGGGGTAAGAGCGACATCATGACGTAATCTCTTCACCGTAACTATCAAGATCCGCCTGCTTGAGCTTTTCTTCGTCACACAACTCCAGAAACTGGGACGATTTGAAAGGAAAGCAACAACTACCTTTTTGCCTCGACCGAGAATCGAACCCAGGACCACATCACGGGAAGCTAGTACGCTGCCCATGAGCCATTCCAGAGGCTGTACTAGAAGTACAAGGGGTAAAAAGATCTTCATATTGCCCTGACGCTGACGGCATGCTTCTTGCGGCGCCGAAAAACGCGCGAGCACAGCGAGCGGCAGGTGAATGAAGCGTGGGCCGCATCTGCCACTAGGGGGCGTGACCTTTGAGTGCAACGCGCATGCGGGTCGGTTCGTGACCTTTGAGCAGCTCGGAAACCAGTTGGGGACGGCGTGGGCGTTTCTTGGAAAGTGGACGCCGGGCGACGAAGAAACTCGAGTTTACGATGGAGCACGGTAGAGTTCGTTCGACGTATCTGCGCACTTGCGCATACGACATCGCGACATCGACATCGACAATACGTCGATACATCGACAATAAAACATCGATGTTGCGAATTACATTGTTCGTGGAAATGGAAGACATCTTCGCATACCATCACGTTCTTAGATTTATTGACGACCGGCGCCTTTTTTCGAAGCTCCGTGGTGATATACTCTCCGAGGTCGAGATATTTGGCGCGGCAGAGCGATGTAAGTGTGGAATGCATGTACGCGCCGACCTGGATGGCCGAGGTGGCTAAGAGCGAGTACCGACTCAGCGCTTCGGTCCGAAGGGTCGTGGGTTCGAGTCCCGCCTTGGGCATGGCTGTTTGTCCCCTGACTTTGTGGGTGTGTTGTCGCAGAGGGCCTCGCGTTCTGCTGACCCCAGATCAGAGGAGCCCACAAGAGTGTTTGTCTAGTGTATGGTCGAATATGCGTCCCTTCGGGACGTAAAGGGCAACCGGCTGTCGGCTGGATAAAAGCCCTAGGAAAAAAATGCATGTACGCGCCAGTAAAGCAGGCATAAAGAAAGGTAATTGGTTAATTCCAAGTCAGTTAACACATATATTCTTGAAATATTTAATGTTGGAAATCAGATTCTAACACCATTATCTGCTGGCAGTCTCAATTTTCTTTTTTCGTTTCAGAATTCTGAATTGAAGGAACGAGCCGCGGTTTTCAGAAAGTCGCCAAGTAAAAATAATTCAACTCTCTCACCTCATGAACATAAAACAAAGCTTTTCCACCCCTTAGAGCGGATTTGAACCATCCTCGCTACTATCGTTATTCAGAAAACATCTGATAGCTCAATACGTGTTAGGGATTGTAAGCACCCGGAAATTTGTTCTGGCTGCGTAAATTATTTGTTTGGTTTATTTGTTTCGTTTATTTATTCTCTAGCGTACTTTTTGACATGAAATGTAAATGTAAATATTATATACCGTGGCTGCCTGCTGAAAAGCTAGGAAGTGGATGATTTTGAGGCGGCATTCAATGTAACAACTCGCTGTTCTGTATCGTCACTAGCTGTCCGTGACTTTGAAAGTTGTTGGTTTCACAAAATTAAGTATGTGAATTTTTTTTTAAAATGACGGAACGGCCCGGTTGTCTACGTAATCCAACTCTGTCGTACAAGAGGTTCTGTACTCTCTACTGCCAATATTTGAAAATGGCAAAATAATTGATCGAATGATTATTTCGAGTTTTCGGATGCGTTAAGGTCTATGGTCATTAATCCCGTAAGTGTAAGAATTGTTTTATTCCGAGAGATGGCGGTGCTCATCCAGCTGAGATTCGATGCCGACCTACACGTAACCTAACGGTATTTTCCCCATCCACGTCTCTCCCACCAGCGGGGCACCGCCCCAGCCGGGACAAGCTCATAGGTCGCGACTTGTATCTCGACATGTATGGTGGAGTGCATGCGAGTCTGATGTAAGTAAACCGGGACCGGTAGCTCAGTGCATCAACTGATGTCTCTGCAGCGCCTCGCACCGGGAGGTCCTAGGTTCGAGTCCTGACGGCGGTAGGATTTTCGACTCTAGCTTTTCAGCTAGGTCGAATTCAGTCGCTGTCTGGAGGAGAATTCTAGCGGCCGGCTGCTCTGATCGGTAATTTTCCGTGGTTTCTCCGATCAACACCAGGCGAATGCCGGAGCAGTACCCTACCAAACGGGCCACGGACCGCGCGCGATCTTTCCTTTCTCTTCCTTGTCCTATCCTCTCCCCTTACACACACACTTACACTAACATGCACTACACTACCACATATTCCGGGAGGCCGGTCGGGAGCTTAGAGCTTGTCCCAGCTGGGGCGGTGCCCCGCTGGTGGGAGAGTCCTGGTTAGGGGGAAACCCCACTAGCCGACGGTAGGTCGGCGCCGGATCTCGCCATCCAGCGGGGAAAGATCACCGCGCATATCCCGAGACAGAAACGTGCACTACACTAACGGGGCTAATAACCAAAGCAGTTGACGTGCCCGGAAACACTAAAAAATCAAATCAAATCTAATGTAAGTAAGGGGTGAGGATAGGGACAAAAAACAGGAAGGAAAGTTCGAGGGAAGGTAGTTCATCTGGTATTGATCGGAGGAATCACGGAAATCTACCGATCAGAAGAGCCGATCGCTAGAATTCTCTTCTAGAAAGGGCTGAATTTGATCTAGATATCCAGCAAAATCCTACTTCTGTCGGGTATCGAATTCTAGAATTTTCCTGTCAGAGGAACTTCAGTGATATCAATTGAAATTGGCCAAGACCTGGACAGTTTTTAATGGTACGTGTAGCGTTCACTTCGTTACGGAGAATATAAAGCGTTAGATTTTCTTGAATATTTGTAAAATGCACTTCATTGTATAAGTACTGAAGTTTTTCATCACACTTTTTCATCGTTTTTAAACACATCAGGAACTGTGTGCACTATTCAAACATGAGGTCTCATTATTAAAACCAACGAACATATATCGCGGATTTTTACACTTATTTACGAAACTCTTTCATCGATTGATGTACTCAAATTTTGACGAAACTCACAGAAAGGGTCATCAATCATCAACTTGTTCTCTCCATCAACTTGCTCTCGAAGTGTAAATTAAGTTCTGAATAGAGTTATTTGTGCTGCACGCGGTGAGTCACATGCTGAACAGCTGCAATTGATTCCCTGCTTTCCGACTTCCTGGGTTGGGTATGTGAGATAAAGGAGCATTCACTTTTTAGAGATACTTGTATCGCTCTAACATTACTCAGGATAATGTGATTCTCGACCTACTCCCCGCCATAAACAATTGGTTCGTCTATGGAAATAGCTGATGGGCAACGTTAACATTATTACCGTGTTCAGCGGCTTATGTTGAATTGAATATATAATATTGGATATAAAATTGTCGTATATATAATAATATCGTAAACTTGCTGTTCAAGTTTGTTATTGAAGACCAATGCTGTGCGTTTTTGTATCTCATGAGGCCGAAACCCAAATGTTTAATGGTCAGGGATGTTTTACATCTAGATAATACAATTATTAATAACTGACGATGATTTTTCAAGAAAGGTAGTTTTCTATAATATAACATTTTCACTGGCATTATTGTTCTCTGTACGTGATTCCATTGTTTTTTCTCTCTATTCATTATGTCTTTTGGTCTAATATCGCCATCCAAATTACCAGCAAATGCACAATTATATATAACATTTAACATATAGATAGCAAATTCTACTTTTCAGGAACATTAATTTATTTCATATTTTTAAAACGTGTTCACAGAAACTATTATCGACTATTAGACACTGTTTTCTATCTAGGGATTCATAAACGGTGCAATGATCTGTTATTATCAAGGAAACTCTACGAGCGTCAATTCGTATTCTGGTGATAAATTATGATCGTGTTGTGGACAAGCCGTAATAGGTTTCGAGATTTTTTCCCCCAATTCGTTTACCTAAAATCGGTCATTAATATTCAATAAATACTCCTTAATAAAATCACTATGTCTTATTGGGTCGACAGTTAAGATAGGGACCTTTAAATTTCGTAATTTTGTTACGGAGATATCAAAGAAATTGACTTGAACCTTCATTGAAAATAATTAAAACTTAGAAGGAAAAAGGAAACAGCAAGAAAGAAAGGCGGGGAAAAGAAAGAAGGAAAGAGATTGGTAACTTTTTAGGTTCAGGGATCATGATGATTACAAATAGAAGCTTCCAGTATTTCCTTAATTTTCAAGAATTTGTTAAGAATGCGAAAAATGTGAATAGCAGTCTTGGAGTGTGGTTTCTGGTCGATGCACAGATAAGGGCAAGCTAATGTCTACAGAAAATATGTGGTTCCAGATATTTCGTGGCTGTTCCTCTGTGTTGAACGAACCCTAATCCAATTACTTTTGAAGTATGCGTACGTTTTGTAAGTTTTTTTTCTTCTCACCTGCGTGAACTTCCGCGATTGTCCTGTTCTTACACGTTCAAACACACTCCCACATACATACACTGGCCCATGAACGCAACGCAAGGTATATAAACAAATGCGTCCAGTATGAAACTTAATCCCACATCCTGTTGAACAGAGAAAACGTCTGTCTTATGCTTTTCGACATCTTGTTCTTGCATATTGATGCACACGCACGCACACATACAAGCGTACTTGCGCGCACGTATGCACACGTACAACTCACTCATGTTCATAACCACAATCCATTCCCAGCCCTTTATTTATAATTCAAGAAGGTAAAAGAAAGGTAGTAGGGATTTCGCAGCTCAAGAAAGTATGCTCAGATTGTGAACCCCGATACGCCAGGTACAATATTATACTGATTTTTGGGTGTTAAATAAAAAAATTGTAATTCACTTGTCAATAATTTCAGCCCGGGACCCTTTTAATCCAGACAGGACGCTTCCACCATAGACCCTCGATTGATTGATTGATTGATTGATTGATTAATTAATTAATTAACAATCTAAGCTCTAAGCACCCGATTTGTCTCTCGGTATGTGTGGTTGTGTAGAGTGTGTGTGTGTGTGTGTGTAAATAAGGGATGAGGAAGAGGAAGGAAAGATTGCGTCCGGCCCGTGGCTCATTTTTAAGGTATAGCTCCTCCATTCGTCCGTCGTTGATCGAAAAAAAACAGATCAAAGGTCCGACCGTTACAATTCTTCTCCAGACAGCGACTGAATTGGACCTAGCTGTGTAGCTAGTGTGGGAAATCCTCTCGGTTGATTGATTAATAGTAATTCCAGGCGCGTCAGCTCATTTGGTCATTATTCCCGTAAATGTGGTGCGTGTTTTTTCTCGGGAGGTGGAGGTGGTCTTCCACGGCGCTGGCTGGCCAGATCCGGCGCCGATCTACTTTCGGCTAATGGGTTTTCCCTAACCAGATATCTCGCACCAGTAGGGCACCGCCCCAGCCAGAACAAGTTACAAGTCTCGACCGATCTCCCGGCATGTGTGGTAGTGCATGTATTGTGTGTGTGTGTGTATGTGCGTGTGTGTAAGGAATGAGGATAGGACAAGGAAGAGGAAGCAAAGATCGCTCGCGGTCAATGGCTCCTGTGTTAGGGTTCTGCTCCGGCATTCGGGGTTCATCCAAAAAAAAAGAACGGAAAATTATCGATCAGAGCAGCCGGCCGCTAGAATTCTCCTCCTGACTGCGACAGAATTCGATTTAGCTTAAAAGCTAAGGACGAAAATTCTGCTGCCGTCCGGACTCGAACATACGACCTACTGGTGAGAGACGCTGTAGTGACATCAGTTGATGAACTGAGCCACCTCCCCGGTCGAAATCCTCTCGGTGAGAGACATTGCTACGACACCAATTGATGCCCTGATCTACCAATGCAGGCGGTCCCTCGAACATCTGTGTAGTTTTTTGCATTAGAGGGGAGAAGGAGGCTGCTGTACGCTCGATTTGGCCCGTTTCCGGCCTGTGTGGCTGGCGGCGGGTCGCTCCAGCCCAAGGAAGAGAGCGGCGTGGGTAGATGGAATTCGACTTGGACGCACCAGAGAGGAAGATGGATGAGCCAGATTTCGGCTGGCAGACGCTCAAACTTCTCAGCGGCCGAGTCTTCAACGAATTCGGGGGGAGAGGGGTGCCGGCATGTTTGCGCATTTCTCAGATGATTCAGTCTGGAATGGAGACCGCAGAAGGCATCCGCGGATGCTATCAATGAAGTCTTGAATATCCTGGAGACACTACATCGTAGGCAGGATTGTCAATGTCACTGTCTTCATTCTGCTAACTTTTTAACTAACTCAGGAGACCGCACAAGGCATCCGCGGATGCTATCAATGAAGTCTTGAATATCCTGGAGACACTACATCGTAGGCAGGATTGTCAATGTCACTGTCTTCATTCTGCTAACTTTTTAACTAACTCAGGAGACCGCACAAGGCATCCGCGGATGCTATCAATGAAGTCTTGAATATCCTGGAGACACTACATCGTAGGCAGGATTGTCAATGTCACTGTCTTCATTCTGCTAACTTTTTAACTAACTCAGGAGACCGCACAAGGCATCCGCGGATGCTATCAATGAAGTCTTGAATATCCTGGAGACACTACATCGTAGGCAGGATTGTCAATGTCACTGTCTTCATTCTGCTAACTTTTGCAGGGCTAACAAGGGATTATAAGAGTACATAAATTCTCAACAATGTCAAGTGAAGTCGCAGGCTTCCGCGGCCAGAGTCATGAAAATGTTATTGGCTGTCCGGGTGACGCCGCGCCGAAGGCTGTGTTGCCGACGTTTCGATCATCTTGTCGTGGTCTTCCTCAGGGCTTGGCTGTCCTGAGGAAGATCACGACAAGATGATCGAAACGTCGGTAACACAGCCGTCGACGCGGCGTCACCCGGATAGCCAAGATTATTCTTAACAATGTCATTCTGAAACAGTAGTTTCCTTCGTCTTGCTAAAGTGCTACTGCTGGATGCACGTGCTCGCAACATTGCTGGAGGCTTTTCTAGATGTAGGGAACGGTGTCTTTATTGATGTGACATCGCTCTATGGAGGAGGCATGGGAGGCATGGATGACGCTCTCTCAACATGTTTTGTAAATTTTCCCAATTTATTCCAAACAAATTACCACTTATTGATCGCATCATAATCCATTTTATTGGAGAGGGGTTCGAGCCGTCATTGATTTCCTCCTGAAATAAGCTCCACCCAGCCATGACCGCACCTTAATTGACTACCACTTTTGTAGTTCGGTTATCTCTTAATACCCGAATTCAAGTAAACAACATAAGCTCGCAGTTGTAGAAAACATTGAACTATCAAGAAGGAGGAGGGAGATACGTTTGTCATATACGAAGTTTTCATTGAAACTTAATGTCCCAATGGTATTTTTGACGTGTCATAATGTCGCAGTTTGTCGTATCTTTACGTGGAACATAATGTCCGAATGGCATTGATATGCTAATGTGATCAGTTGCAAAAATCGAAATGAGACAAGTTTGACAAAGCTCCCTGTAAAATGTTGGATGATGGAAGTATTAACAAGTGTAAACTATATATAAACCAATGGGACCAGTCGACGGGGACTTCTTTAGCTTCATTTCCTAATGGAATAGGAAAAATGGTATTCAGGATATATAGACAAATGATTAAGATTTGGACTAGGGATTAGGTGAGGTGAGAATTGAACGAAAGCATGCGCTCCTTGGCCCGTTTTCTCAGCCCTTACTCCGGCTTCCACTTGCAATTTGTAGCACGAAAATATTGAAAAGAATGATCGGAGCAGCCGACATAAAGATTCATTAATTATCCTTGCTCATCAGGAAATGCGCTTTGGATCTCGAGCATAGGATCGTCTGTTCTTGTAAACTTCATTTATCCTCTCATTGTATACTCTTAGAATCCACTCAGTCTCAGAATACACAAATTCTAGAGTTGACGGAAGAAAAAAGAGTATTTATAGAGTGCTACATACTAGTTCCTCATGTATGATTTGAAGGTCCTATATAATGATGTTGCACGTTGCATTTTGTACACATTCCAAATAATGTTTCATTTGAATGATACAATAACTGTAATACATATTAATGTACAGTAATGTATTGCCAAGGGACTTTCATCGTGTCAATAAATTGATAAATGATTTTGTGACATTTTCTTCCAACAAAACCCGTTCCAATAATGTTCAAAATGCAAAAATGTAGTGTCGGAGACTAATTGGTGACTTAGATACCGAGCAGTTTTGTTAATAGATAGAATAATAGCTCACCACTTAAATGAATTTGACGCCTCTGCACCAAGAGTCCTCAATGTTCCAAGATTGTCTCGAAGTGTTAAAAGCAGCTCATGTCCAATGAATCAGCATTAACTGTGAAGAATGCGCAGATAATTGATTAAATTCATGTGCTCTCGTTGAGTCACATTCATTTGCCATTCTCAACAGGCCTTCGAATAGGAAATTGAAACCAACGCAATAAGCAGTGCCGGACAAACGGGCAACAAGGAGGCGTAAAGGGGTTAAGCTAGTGTTACCAACCATCCAGGTTTTACAGGATATGTTTTGAAATTTCCTATTCGGTAGGCATCCTATCACTTTCAAAAATGTCCAACATTTTCTAAATTTTCTCTCTTTCAAAATACTCCGCGCATTCAATCTGGCGTGTCTTTTAAAAAATAAATATAACTAAAATTTCATATAACGAACCCAATAAATGTCGGCGATTCAATCTGTTAATCTCAATCAATTAATTTCGTTATTGGCATCACTGGCACTAAAGGTAATTTCCTTGTGGATCAGGAACAATGTAGTAAGTGTAATAAAAATTGTTTAATGTGCATATTTGGGAACAGTTTTTAACATCTAAAAATAACTATAGCTGTAAATAAATTTAAAACCGTACCTTATTGTATTAACATTGATTTAAAGTAAGTTTGAATTGCCAGGCAATTTTTAGGAATGTACTACAGTTCTGTGGCAATGATCGTGCATTTAAAAACTGTGTGTTGGTAACTCTACACTATGCTGCTTGTGGCCATCTGTTACGCTCGCAGCAATCTGGCCCGGAAGGCAGTCGCAGGCGGTGGCTCTTGATCCGCGAACACGTGCGCATGCGCGCGCAGAGGCGTATTGACGCATGCGCACAATCGCCGGCCGGCTCGCGCATGCGCGCAGGATGCGGCCCGCCGGCGGACGCCGCCATTGAACCCCAGCCGGGCAGATTTGAGGTTATGTGGGCGATGGCGGAATGCGCGTTTATGGGGTACTAACAGTCAGTCATCGTTGGATCTTGTAAATACTATTAAGTAGTGGGGCGTAATCGAATTTTTAGTATGCAACGCGCGATTCCCGGTTTTTATTCGGTGAACAAACGACGGTTCATGTATTTCCTCCCCGATTTAAGTACGCTACTCCACACATATGGTTTTGGAAAGAAAAGAAGCTTGATAAATTTGTCCTGAATTCAAGAATAAAATGAGAATTATAATTGCGAAATTTCGTTATTTACTTTAATTCACCACTTAATTAATTTCTTCTTTAGATTATTGAAGTGTAACACATATGTCACCCGTATGTTACCCAAGTGACATTTGTCCCTGATTGGTACGCAGCTCATCTTACACTTGTGTTTGGCAGGAAATCTCTTTACGAGAGAACGCCAAACACCAATGCATGATGCGTTTCCTGGCTGTCAGAATCCGGAGCAAACTTCGATTGATTGAATATTTCGTGTTTCCGGCAAGGCAAGGCGTCAACGGCAAGGTTAATTAATCTCGTAAGAGTAGTACATGACTTATCTTTGGCTATCGCTGTGATCTTGTCTTGCTGGATGACGAGATCTGTCGCCGACCTACACATCGGCTTGAGGGGTTTATCCAACCAGGTATCTCCCTGAACCAGTGGGGCACCACCTCAGTTCTAAGCTACAAGCTACAAATTCTAAGTTCTCGACTGATCTCCTTCCCCTAGGTGTGGTAGTACGAGTATGTGTAAATAAGGGGTGAGGATAGGGACAAGGAAGAGAAGGGAAAGATTGCGCGCGATCCGTGATTCGTTTGTCAGGGAACAGCTCCGGCATTCGCCTGGTGTTTGTCAGAGAAACCACGAAAAAATACCGGGGCAGCTGTCCACTAGAATTCTCCTCCAGGCAGTAGCTGAATTGACCGAGCTATGTAGCAAGTGTCGAAACTTCTGTCACCGTCAGACTTGAACCTAGGACCTCCCGATGAGAGCCACTGCAGTGACATCAGCTGAAGCACTGAAGCACTGAACCACCTCAGCCGGTGCAAATCTTTGTTATATGAAATTTTCTACCACACGTCCATTGGCAAAAAGTTGTCAATTTCGATCCCCTTTTCTGAGACATCCGGAGGATGTCAGGTCACTCATCTTTGGATGTGCAAGCTCTCTGCGTCATTCACAGCTTATGTGGAGGCCCAATGCATTACTCTGAGACTTACAGGTGTCTAATTCGCTAGGCATTGCGTTTCGTCTCCACACCATTGCCCTGCGAATGCCGTCATAGACGGTGCACCAGCTGCACAATACTTCGTAATTGATAGTCAACTTGTAGACGAGATTCGAAAATTAAGAAGTTTTTGCAATGCTTTGGTATGATCGGCTTTCTTTAGCAGCTTTTGTAGTTTCAATGGCGTTTAGTGTTCAGGCTAGTGGAACGAATGAAAATAGATAACATGCATTTTGAAATAATGAATCTTGAGATTTAATAAAACCAATTTGCAAAGCCGGCCTGTATAGCTGAGATCGCTAAGGCTGGGGAGTTGAAGCAACTTCGTGCCTGAAGGGTCGCGGGTTCGAATCCCGCCCTCTCGATGGGTGTTTGTGTGTATCCTGATACAGTTACCGTTACGCACAATGTTACTTACAGTAAACGCTATATGATCTCGTAGTTGACAAGCGAGTTTAAATAAGTAAAAAAATACCTACAAAATTGGGAAGAGGAGATACCTTTAGTGCTGGATCTTCAAACAACGCGCATTCTTTGTTAATTTGGAGTTTAATAAACGCCGATGGAAGTTGAAAAATTGTTTTCCAATGCAAATATTTGAGTAGTATATTTAATGTGCATTTCTTCGGTATTGTCATGTTAAACGGGAGTTGTTCTTGTGTAACAGCTCTTTTCATTTTTACATGTCCGCTTTTATTCAGTTTTTGTTAAGGGCAAAAAAAATTAACTGCGAGGTCTACATTGCAATTTGAAAGCTGAGGGATTCGATTCCCCACGAAGGACTTCTTTGATGTTCTCTGTTAGCACGGCATTTTATCCTGCAATTTTATACTGAAAAATAATTTAATAGCTCTATTAAAAGTATTTTGTTAACTTGTGTTCTCTGCATCGATTGTGCTTGGTAGTTTTAATAGATGTAATTTTGTGATAATTGTAATTTTTTATGTATTATCAGATATCATGGGTAAACGAATTTCACAACACAGAACGCCAAATATTTTCATTTTCGTCATGGAATTTTTTGCATTGATAATGATCTTTTAATAATCACTTCTGAGAAACTAGTAATATTTGAAGAGAATTTATTTGCTGTGATATGGATATCTAATGTATTGGTTTTATATTTGTCAACATTCAGTGTAGTAATTCTGAACATAATGTGTATTTTATCTTCAATTGCCTGTATTATAATTACAGTGCAAACCGATTTATTGCTAAGTTCTGTGGATTGGACATTTACTTTATTTGTAAATTATCGTTGAGCCACTGTCCGAATATTTACTACAAATTTCAAGTTGATAAATTACTCGCCCCAGTACATGCTAAATAAATTAATAACTTCTAATTGGTAGTGATTAGGTAATGGCCTTCCGCGCTGAACTCCTACTGCTGTCGTCATCGCAGACACAGCAAATATTAATTAGTGACTTGCGGTCAAGCACCCCGCGTAATAAGTTGAAAATGAAAAGCTTTCACAGCCTTGGAAGTACATTATCTCGCCTATGACTCAAAGGTAATCCGAACTGTCTTATCCATTACGATCATTACAGCCGACTGTAAATGACGAACATTCTAATACCTGTGGTGTTTTTTGTGTATCATTCTTCTTTAGAAATTAGTATAATTTCGTTGTTTGTTGACAGTTTGTTGAGTGATGACTTGTTAGTCTCAGTAATGTAAAATACGTTGGTAACTAATAAAATAAAAAGTACGTATCTTAATGACTTACTATTTGGTTTCCAAATCGCAATTCAAATTCACTTAATTACATGTTTCTAATATATTAATTACACATTTTATCACATTTCTATCTAAAATGCTGTTGAATTAATAAGTTCTTTTTAAAATTAGATTTGTTAAATTTACAGAAAATAATATTAATAAAAAAATTTAACTTTTGATTCATTTGTCACATGGTGAGGTAAGCTGGAAGCTTCTGCTGCGCCTTCGTTGCATCTCGAAAGTTTGTGTTTCAGTTATTATTTTCGGCTGTTTTCCTCCATTAGTCTCAGCCTAAAATTAGCTCATATTATGGATGCATAAAGATACGGGAATGTGAGACTGTCATTTATAATGGGCTGTCTGGTTTCATTTCCATTTCTCGAACGCATTAATGCATTTAGTGGAGACACATCCCGTTCTGGAGAAGATGAGAAATTCAGAAGGATGATGGACTTTTAAATCGAAGGAAATGATTGTGTAAATTGACGTACTGGCTAAAATGGTGACACTCTGAAAGCGGTAATGTTTCAGAGACGCGAAGAAATTTCTGAAGATTCTCTTATTTTAAGACGTCTAAATAACTTCATCCTGTCTCTTTCGAGTCAACATCAATTTGTAAATAACTCGTAAAGAAATAATGGTTTGAGAGGTTTCTGAACGATCATGGGTGCATCTTTTTCGTATTCTCAGCTAACTTTCCAGACTTCTCGAGCATTCATTTTTCAGTACTATTGAATCCTGAAGTTCGGTTTTCGTGTTTCATTTAATGATCAACAACGATTTAAATCAAACTAATAATAATAATAATGATAATAATAATGATAATAATAATAATAATAATAATAATAATAATAATAATAATAATAATAATTTCTGAGGATGATAATAAATGAGGGTTCCATTGGTATTATAGTAGTTGATTGAGGTTAATAGCTTACTAATTCAATAAATGAGACCAAGGTCTCGACAAAACGTTTATATTTGGTTTAAAACTACCCCATCCCCTTTGATATAAAGCTTCTAGTAAATCATTTCACGCCTTATGTATTTATTATTTTGCCAGTAAGTGTGGCCCTGAAGCACCCGTTCCTTAATTCGGGTGTGCAGGACCATCATTTTCCTGGTGTCCTTTGAGTTCCTCTTTCTTGCTGCGTTGATGTATCCAAGTTTCCTAAGATCCTATTTACATGCTTCCTTTTCAAGAATGAAATGATCTTGGCTGTCCGGGTGACGCCGCGTGAAAGGCTGTGTTGCCGACGTTTCGACCATCTTTTCGTGGTCTTCCTCAGGGCTGATCTGCTGCATTTTCCTCTCTTCCTCTCCCTTTTCCTCTCTTCCTCCCTCTTTTCCTCTTCCTCCCCCTTTTCCTCTCTTCCTCTCCCTTTTCCTCTTCCTCCCCATTTGCCTCTCTTCCTCTCCTTTTTCCTCTCTTCCCCCCCTTTCCTCTCTTCCTCCCTCTTTTCCTCTCTTCCTCCTCCTTTTCCTCTCTTCCTCCTCCTTTTCCTTCTCCCTCCCCCTTTTCTCCTCTTCCTCTCCCTTTTCCTCTTCCTTCCCATTTTCGTCTCTTTCTCCCCCTTTTTCTCTCCTCTTTTCCCTTTTCTCTCTTCCCCCCCTTTTTTTCTTTTCTCTTCGCGTTCTCGTTATGTACCATCCCCTAAGTTTCTCATACAACTTTTCTCGGGTTGGGACCGTGCCCTGGGCTGTCCGAGATGGCCCAGAGGTCCTTCTCGGCTAGTTTTCTCTGTTACATTTTGGTGCCGAAGTGCTGCGAAGGTTCATCTCCGCTATTAATGTATCCTGATGTGGGGAAGTATCTTTAAACTGGGAAGGATTTGAATTTCAATAGTTATAAATTATTGCTCATAAAAATTTTAGAATAAAAACTATGTTCTGCGTGACTGGATGAACACCACCTGTTCCACCTGTTCGGTTAAATCGTGGGAGAGTTCTCGACTGTTTTGAAGTATATGTAGAGGCGACACACAAGTTTATAATAAAAAAACCACCGGCTCTTGTGTAAAAAATCCATTTGTTCCATGATTGGGTCATCTCTGCAATAGTTACTGTAGCATAAACATTACAATTTATTCAACATTGACGTGTAGCTTTTAACTCGCTGCCCGCCGAAAGATTTTGGGAATCTGTTCAGACAAAAAAAAAAAAAAAAAAAAATAAAAAAAAAAAAAAATCGTGAAGGTATGGATAATGTGACGTATGTTTTAAGAGCGAATCTTCGCAGCATATGCTGGGCTTTGCAATCGAAAAGTCGGTACTGTTTGTGCTGGCTGTAAACTTAGACTGAAGAAAACTGGCTCTTCCCCTCCTGTGTGAGTTTACTTTCGTGCTAGTCAGAAATAGATGCTCTTAGATCCATTCCCTTGTGTCACTGCTGCCCACACTTTTCTCACTACTTGCCGCTTTGCTGACGTAACTGCCTGTGCTAACTACGCTCTAATGCTTTGCCGGATGCAGCTGTGGTGTTAATCTTCGTGGTGACATTTTTTTTTCCACGAATGTGAAATATATTTTAATAATGACTCAAATATAACTACTAGATCCCAACGAAAATGTGCAGAACAACTGCAACATTTATATTTGGTATTCATCAAATCAATGGGCTTGAAATTATATTTAATGTAGCAATATTTCTGTATTAAAATTATGGTTTGCGTATGGTAGAATATCATAAGAAAATTGCGAGACACTAGCTGCCTCTACCAATTGTATTTACAGGCCTTTCTCCAAATTTGACATTAATAAAAATGCCACAAGAAAAGAAACGAAATTGCTATTTACTTTTTTTGATTTATTGATCTTTAAGAATATTTTAAGTCCTGTATGCAAAGAAATCTCTGAAGAAGATTGTATAAAATAGTTTTTGCAATGTGGCAAAATCTCATTTCAGTCTGTTTAAGCTTCACTATTCCTACGTTTCTACGTATTATGACTTAATTCTCCAAATTGGGTTATACTTGCTTGCATAATTTTACTGTAAGTAGGTGTGGGTTTACGTTTGTCCTTTTTCATACTCTTAATTTTTGTCAAAAACCAAAACACCACTTATTAATTTTATTGGAGTTAATTTAATTGGGAGGCAAATCAAAAGTAGGAATGTATTTGTTTTCCTAGTGGCATTGTGCAATGTTAGAAGAAGATATCCCAAACTTTTTCAAATTCGTGTGGTAGATGAAATGAAAGATGCCATCTTGGTCTACATACGTTTTCTCATGAGAGCTGGTTCTTAACGGCTTTCCCTTATCATAAGTGGTACAAAGAGGTGACAATAATAGCAAGACACTATTTTCTGACAGACAAACTCATGTTGGACAATATGACATCTTCCGTTTATGCATCCTGTCAAAAATGACTCATCAATATTTCCACAATTTTTTGTGAGACTAAAGCACCAAGGTATCTGAAATTGAGTGAATTATGTGAGTTCCTATTTTCGAGAAAAACACGTTCCAAATTTTAAACATTGAAGCTTCGCTGACACGGCAACATAGAACAATAGACTCAGAAATAAATATCAATATTTTATGAGCGGTGCTCCTATTGGATCGTGAAACCAGGCGTAATGCTCTGTTTAGAAAAACAAATTGGTTTGCTTTTATCTTCCGACCCATCCGCCCACCAAGATTTTTTTGGAAACTGGATCCTCTAGCGGCACCTGTTATGGCTATCTTGAAGTCCTTTTTTGTCAGTCCTGCCTAAGACTTCGATTATTAATGGTTTTCTCTGGTGCTTTTTCTGCGCATAAGCGGAGGGTCACTGACATGACGTTAAGTGAGGGGTGAGCAAATTACGCTCCTTTCAGAGTGTCTGCGAGTGAATGAAATGTAGTAAAAGATCATGACGTTATGCAATGTTTGTAATGTCTGGCATTAATATAGCACTCTGGAGATAAGTACGTCACGTCTTTTTGAATTCATACGTTTCTTTGTAAAGGCTGACGAGCGTGTTTTTCAAACTTAATCCATTGCCTACCACTAATTGTTTAATATTTTTTCATTACAAACTTAAGAATCCGTTAATGATTTCGTCTGTTAAATGGAATAAATCCATTCGTGTCATCAACACATAATAGAGAAGTCTTTTAAAAATAGACTTTTTCAATCATATATTATTCATCTATGTATCTCAATTTAGTATGCACTTTAATATGCACACCCACATACATAATAACATTAAATTTGCACACGGTTACTGTATAAAATTCTAAGTTAGTATACATAAATAAAAAATCTTATCTGCCCTATCCAGTCGGAGTGCCCTAAGACATCGGCGCAAGACTTTTAGTTTCATTGTTGTCCATAGCAGTTACTGTAAAGTGGCTTAGTAGTAGCTCATTATTGTTTCTTAATACTCCAGGTGGGAATTTCAATTATTTTAGTATTTTAAAGTTGTTTGTGATTCGCAGAGTTGTTGATGAACATTGGAACGACAATCATAAGGCAATTTGTTTGAGATATCTGAACAATTTCGATGTTCATTTTGTGCTTCTAAATGGATTGTCAAAAAGAATTTAAGAAATAATTTGTAGATTAAGTTTTTGTTTTTCAGAATAAATAAAATTTTTAGCTATCTTGTATGGTAGCCAAGGAGAACGAATCTATTCCCTACAACGATCAAACGGAGAAGAACCATTGCTTAATATCAAATACTACTACTGTAAGAATTTTACACTGTGCAGGGTACATGGGATATATTGGTACAAATGACGTACGCTCGCGAATTCTATATGAATTCACTGGCGTGTTTTTGATGTAATGGCGATCGTCCTGGCTTGGGATTTCACAATTTACGTTAAAAAATATTGAGATTGGGCATCGGTTAATCTATGCCAAATTAAATTTCGTGACAACATATTTTGTTGCTGAACAGTTTAGTAGTGTGTACTTGATACCAACCATTATTCAAACTAGGCACTGTGCTGCTAATCCTTCGTTTAGTTCATTCGTTCTCCGCTCTCGGGACGGTTTCATTGATTGAATCAGTTAAGGTATAAAACCAGAATTATCTTCCGATTTTTATTTAATTTTCGTTATTTTTTTTACGCGTGTAGTGTTACCGAATCCTCAACGCCGCGAGTCGAACACCCAGAGGTGGCAAATCGAGCAGTGCGTTGCACGACTCATCAACGCGTGACGTCACGGGCCCCCTCAATTGGCCATGACGTCAAGAAGTCGCGTGGTTCGCGCCCCTCCGCTCGGCGCGGCCCCGGCGACATCTCGCGGACGCGATTGAGCCTCCAGGCGCAATGCGCCGCGCACAGCATACCGCAGATCGGTATTCTGAAATACAGCGATTGAGCATCCAGACGCAATGCGCCGCGCACAGCATACCGCAGATCGGTATTCTGAAATACAGCGATTGAGCCTCGAGGCACAATGCGCCGCGGACAAACGGGCCCTGGACCCTACCCTGCCAAACGGGCCACGGACCGCGCGCGATCTGTCCTTCCTCTTCCTTGTCCTATCCTCTCCCCTTACACACACACACACACCTACACTAACATGCACTACACTACCACATATTCCGAGAGTCCGATCGGGAGCTTAGAGCTTGTCCCGGCTGGGGCGGTGCCCCGCTGGTGGGAGAGTCCTGGTTAGGGGGAAACCCCACTGGCCGACGGTAGGTCGGCGCCGGATCTCGTCAACCAGCGGGGGAAGATCACCGCCATCTCCCGAGAGAGAAAAAAACGTGCACTACACTAACGGGACTAATGACCAAAGCAGTTGACGTGCCCGGAAACACGAAAAAATCAATCATTCAATAAGTGTCAGATCCGCGCAAGGAGCCAGGAAACGGAGAAAGGCGAGAAACGTACTTCGGAACTGTCGCTTCATAAATTTAATTCCTGTTCAGGTATTAGAATCGCGTAGCAGAACCCTACATAATTTCTGTAATTCTATCAGAGATGAATTAAAAGAGAAGATACCAATTAATGACATGTATATATGAGTACAATAGATTGCAGCAAAACACTTGAAACATCTTACATTCATATGAAACTGAATCATGTTGATAAAATCATGGGTTTTTATTATGTGAAAATTGAATAAATTTTGTAATGAAATGTTAATAAGTGTTTTGTATCATATTCTTTATAATTCTGTAGTAAATGCTGCTTTGTGCTTTAATTTTCTGTATTTCATAAAACATATGTTTAAATTGTCTTCTAAATGTTTAACAATAATTCTACCAACAATGTTGAGTTATGCAACTTTGGTCTCTATTCCTATAAATTCTGCATTGTTACCTAGCTAAGTTTTAGCTTTCGTCACGATGCACTTGTCATGATCTTCAATTAGATCAAACGCGTTATTAAACCAACAATTAGGTCCAATGTGGCCCAATTAACCACAATTCATTTTATTATTGTTCAAGAGTGTCACGTTTGTGAAGAGCCAAGGCACTTGACATGAACTACAAATACGTCCAATTATCTTTTTCACGTTCCCTGGGAGAAATCAATTGCACAGAAATTGTTTGCAAATCGCACTCACTAACATGTCTACTATAACACTCACTAACATATGGACTGTTTATTCATTCAGTTATGACCTCGTGCGTTGTAAAAGAATACACATATCTGAAAGGGAGTGACGTGATAGGAAGTGAGAAGCGGTTGAGAAGTGCAAGTATTTCTTTGTTACGAGATGCACCTGTCTTGCCAAGCATCATCCATCGGTGTCCGCATACTATGCCAAGTTGGCAAACTGGCAAGCTTACTGATGGAACTCGTCCGTGTGGGAGCTGTCTATAACCCTGCCACTTTCCATTTCACCAAACCCCTCTCGTTGGCTGCAGTCCTGAAGCGCAACCTGGCAAGGCAGTGCCGTTGACAGCCTGCTGGCAAGCTATGACTTGTTTTCCGCGATACGTATTCTCCATTATTCTATTTATGTGCCTGACCGAGAGCAGCAAAACCTATCGGAATTGTTCTCAGGGTTATTGTTTTTAAATGAATGATGTTTTAACTCTTTATATAAGCAGAATATGCTGTGCGACGTATTCAGAACGTGGAAATACAAGAACTGTATTGCCCAACAATCCTTATTCTTGGTTCTAGTGTGTTTAATATTGAATTACATGGATATTGAACGAATTCAAATAGAAATACTATTGATTCTGTTGATTCCTATAATACTGTTTAATACTGTTCAGTTAATGCATTTAGATTTAAATATCAAACTATCTGTGAGAGAAAGTAAGATTTATTAATAAGGATTTTATAGAAAATTTTAAATTACAAATAATATTAATAGAAAACAAAGATAATAGAAATTAAAAGTAGATGAAATAACGAAATTAATGGGAAATTAAAGTGCTATCCAGAGAGCTCCAAATAGTAGCGATGGCTAAACGAGAGATAATGATATGTTTGTTAGAATTTATTTTCATATCCATCATAATTCAGAGTTGAATTGATAGTTTCGTAATAATTTAAACAATAATTGAATTTTATTTGATATTAAATAATAATATTTCTAAATAAAAAAGGCATAAAATTTAAAAGTTTTCATGAAGAATGTGTAATATTGTTATTCGTTCGGTTTCTTGGAACCGGCAGTCATGCAAACTTCCTGTTCAATACGATATTATTTTAAATTTAGAGGTCTATTAACGGACTAAAATTATTTCAATATCAATATCCCCTTACTATGTTTACTTTACAGTCAATCATATTCAAGTTCATGTAATGTCAGTTCGCCCTTGAGTGGTGCGACTGGACATATGCAAGTCAAGTCCATCCGCTCGACCTCCTGGCCTCCCGACATCCCGTTTAAATTTATACGGTCGCGAGCAGTGTGAGTAAAGAGTGATGTGACTAAATTGGATGAAGAGTTGTAATGTTTCAACAACCATGAATAACCTAAAAGAAAACCGCTTTGAAGCGTGTCGTGTATCATGTGATTCATGGGAGAATGTGGCGGATATCGTGGTATTCATCGGAATTTTTGGTTTTTGAGAAATCTGTAGGCAAATCGTCGTAAATGATATATACTATTTGGGCAAGCTTGCTCAAACGGTGTTACCAATATTTCATTTCAGAAGAGTCGCAGAGCGTATCGAATTTGTCTGCCACGGTGGCCTTGCCTGTGCATTGGCGATGAGTTGCTGAACCTTGTGGCGGATAATTTGACATCATGACGCGCTGCCTGGTAAATGAATTATCTTCGGGGGAGTAAAAAATAATTTGGATTTTTGCACAGAAATTTACTGTCCTCCTACAAGATAGCAGTATTAAAAACCAACTTTGTAAAGACATCAGTAGCCTTTCTAATAAAAAAAAATATTCCTACATAAGTTGGAAGGTATGCTCTGAATGGAAGTTTTGGGTATTAATATAATGAGATACTTCTTTTATAATATATTCGATCCGCCAAGAAAAAATAACAAGGGTGCATATGTAGAATATGAAAGGGAGTTAAAAATTCGACGCATCGAGAAATTCGTGCCATCTTGGGATTCGAGGTAAATGGAATTCGTTATTGGGGTATTCAAATTATACGGGAATTAGAGTTTTCTCAGAATTCGAGTTATCTTGGAATTCGAGTTATCGGGAACTCTAATTATCCGGCGGCGGCAGGATTTTCGACCCAAGCGTTTCAGCTAGGTCGAATTCAGTCGCTGTCTGGAGGAGAATTCAAGCGGCCGGCTGTTCTGATCGGTAGTTTTCCGTAGTTTCTCCGACCAACATCAGGCGAATGTCGGAGCAGTACCCTACCAAACGGGCCACGGACCGCGCACGATCTGTCCTTCCTCTTCCTTGTCCTATCCTCTCCCGTTACACACACACTGACACTAACATGCACTCCACTACCACATATCCCGGGAGACCGGTCGGGAGCTTAGAGCTTGTCCCGGCTGGGGCGGTGCCCCGTTGGTGGGAGAGTCCTGGTTGGGGGGAAACCCCACTAGCCGACGGTAGGTCGGCGCCGGATCTCGCCATCCAGCGGGAGAAGATCACCGCCATCTCCCGCGAAAAAAACATGCACTATACTAACTCGGCTAATGAACAAAGCAGTTGACACGCCCGGAAACACGAAAAAATCAATCAAAACCAATCGAATTATCCGGAAAATGGAGTTCGTGGCAAATTTGAATTATCCTACAAATCGTACTACTGGGGAAGATGACTTATTTTGGAATTCGACTCATCCGGATATCCCATCAAGGATTTCTATTATTAAAGTTGCAGTTATCGACGTTCCTCCGAGCTGTCTTTGAACCCGCCCCCGTGCGTGAGTCACCTCTATGGTGTGCAGCCTGGCGGCTGCGAGGCGTCGCACAGCTTCTAAGGCGCCGCGGCCCATCCCGTTGCGCGTCGGATGTCGGATGCAAGGCGGTGCACCAGCCGCCGCCCTCCGCCCATGCGCATCTCACATCTCCCCTCTCGCTCATGCGGATAACGCTTGTACACAGTGCAGGAACGTTAAAAATTGAACGCATCGAGAAATTCGTGTTATTGGGTTGAATGATTGATTGTTAGTGATTCCGGGCGCGTCAACTACCGAGGTCATTAGTCTCGTAAGTGTACAATTTGTCTTGGAAATGGTAATATTCGGGAAGTTGTCTTATTTTGGAATTCCACTTATCCGGATATTCCATCAAGGATTAAAGTTGAAATTGTCGACCGAATTGCCTTTGAACCCGCCGTTCCCAACTGGACACATTCCCAAAATTGGACGCATTGCAAAATGGGGCTATGGGGGGATTCTACGCAAAATGCAAGCTATCGGGGAGTTTTGGGCACTAATTCGAATTATTAAGCACTACTTCAATTTGTAGGAGAATTCGAGTTATATTGCACTATTTCGAATTATCGGGTAATTCGAGTTATGTGGCACTATTTTCAATTATCGGGCAATTAGAATTGACGGGCAATTCGGGTTGATGGGTAATTTGAGTTGTCGGGCAAATTGGGTTTTGGTACAATTCGAGTTATCGAGGAATTCTTATTATTAGGGGAATTGGAGTTATTTGGTGATTCGAATTATCAGGAAATTCATGCAAGGCGGTGCACCAGCCGCTGCCCGTCGCCCACTCGCCTCTTGCTCATGCGGATAACGCATGTACACAGTGCAGGAGCGTTAAGAATTGGACGCATCTAGTAATTCTGTTATTGGGTTGATTGATTAATTGATTGTTAGTGACTCCGGGCGCGTCAACTACCGAGGCCATTAGTCTCGTAAGTGTAGTGCATTTCTTCATCAGGAGGTGGCACTGGATGGCGAGATCCGTTGCCGACCTACCGTCGACTAGCGGGGTTTTTCCCTACCAGGTGTCACACACCAGCGAGGCACCGCCCCAACCAGGAGACTGGTCGGGAGCTTAGAGCTTGTCCCGGCTGGGGCGGTGCCCCGCTGGTGGGAGAGTCCTGGTTAGGGGGAAACCGCACTAGCCGACGGTAGGTCGGTGCCGGATCTCGCCATCCAGCGGGGGAAGATCACCGCCATCTCCCGGGGAAAAATATGCACTACACTAACGGGACTAATGACCGAAGTAGTTGACGCGCCCGGAAACACGAAAAAATCAATCAATCAATCAAACCCAGCCAGGATAAGCTTTAAACTCTCGACCGGTCTCCGACATGTGTGGTAGTGTATTGCATGTTAGTGTATGTGTGTGTGCGTAAGGGGTGAGGTTAGGACACGGAAGAGGAAGGAAAGATGGTGCGCCGTCGGTGGCGCGTTTGTCAGGGTACTGCTCCGGCATTCGTTTCGTGTTGATCGGAGAAACCACAGAAAATTACCTTGAGTTAATGGGAGATTTCAGTTATCTGAAATTCTAATTATCAGGGAAGTGGAGTTATTTGAGTCTGAGTTATCTACGAATTCGAGTAATCTAAAAACTCGGGTTATGTCCATTTTTGAATTAGAGTTGTCGGGTAATTAGAATTTATCGGAAATTGAAGATCACGGACAATACAATTTATCTTGGAAATGGCAATATTCGGGAAGTTGTCTTATTTTGGAATGCGTCTTATCCGGATATTCCATCAAGTATTCTATTATTAAAGTTGAAATTATCGACCGAGCTGCCTTTGAACCCGCCGTTCCCAACTGGACGCATTCCCACAATTGGACGCATTGCAAAATTCAAGTAATCGGAGAATTCGAGTTATTGGGCACAAATTCGAATTATCAAGCACTACTTCGATGTGTCGGTGAATTCAAGTTATCTGGCACTATTTCGAATTATCGGGTAATTCGAGTTCTGTGACACTATTTCCAGTTATCGGGTAATTCGAATTGACGGGTAATTCGGGTTGATGGGTAATTTGAGTTGTCGGGAAAATTGAGTTCTGGTGCAATTGGTGGAGTAATTGAGGAATTCGTTTTATCAGGGGAATTGGAGTTATTTGAGGATTCGAATTATCAGGAAATTCTAGTTTTCGGTTAATTTGAATTATCCTAGAAATTTTAATATTCGGGAAATTTGCTTATTTTGAAATTCGACTTATCCCGATATTCCATGAGGGATTTCTATTTTTAAAGTTGAAGTTATCGGCGTCCCGCTGAGCTGCCTTTGAACCCGCCGTCCCCGCCTCCGTGCGTGAGTCACCTCCACGGTGTGCAGCCGGGCGGCTTCGAGGCGTCGCACAGTTTCTAAGGCGCCGCGGCACGTCTCGTTGCGCGTCGGATGCAAGGCGGTGCACCAGGCGGCGCCCGCGACGCCCACGCGCCCTCGGCCGCCGCAACTCGTTTCGCCCGGCAGGCGGCGCGGCCGCTGCCGCCTCCCCCGCACACTGACGCGTTCAGGGTGCCGTTTGCTCTGGGGACTGGTGCTGGTTGTGCATCGCAAATGGACCTGTCGAACCGTGGGAATAGCCAGGATGATCTTTACGTAAAGTTATGTTTACAAAAGAGTTAGGATTTCTTCTTAAGCAATTTCCTGATATTTAAAATAAAATGTTTGAAGTGTTATCACTAGGGACTGGATTTATACATACATAACAATATGCATTCGAATATGCTATGAAAAGAAAATACACACTTAAAACATAAAATATGCACAGATAATATACTTTTAAATTAATCCGCCTAATGACGCATTCAGGGGGCCGTTTGCTCTGGGGAGTGGTACTGGTTGTACATCGCAAATGGACCTGTCGAACCGTGGGAATAGCCAAGACGATCTTTACGTAAAGTTATGTTTACAAAAAAGTTAGGATTTCTACTTAAGCAATTTCCTGATATTTAAAATAAAATGTTTGAAGTGTTATCACTAGGGACTGGATTTATACATACATAACAATATGCATTCGAATATGCTATGAAAAGAAAATACACACTTAAAACATAAAATATGCACAGATAATATACTTTTAAATTAATCCGCCTAATGACGCATTCAGGGGGCCGTTTGCTCTGGGGAGTGGTACTGGTTGTACATCGCAAATGGACCTGTCGAACCGTGGGAATAGCTAAGACGATCTTTACGTAAAGTTATGTTTACAAAAAAGTTAGGATTTCTACTTAAGCAATTTCCTGATATTTAAAATAAAATGTTTGAAGTGTTATCACTAGGGACTGGATTTATACATACATAACAATGTGCATTCGAATATGCTATGAAAAGAAAATATACACTTAAAACGTAAAATATGCACAGATAATATACTTTTGAATTAATCCGCCTACTGACGCGCTCAGAGGGCCGTTTGCTCTGGGTACTGGTTGTGCATCGCAAATGGATCTGCCGACTCGTGGGAATATCTAAGATGATCTTTACGTAGAGTTGTTTAAAAATAATTCACTTTTCTACTTAACCAGTTTCCTGATATTTTAAATGAAATGTCAGCTGTGTTATCACTAGGGTCTGGATTTACATGCAGTAAATACCATGGAAATATTAATTCGATTGTGCAGGTCCATTTAGGGAGGGCGTTTGCTTCGGGGACTGGTGCTGGTTGAGTGTCGCAAATGGGCCCTGCTGACTCGTGGAAATAGTTTGTTACATATCAAGACTGGATTCTGTGTAGGATACATATGCTTTTAATACACCGAGTTTTTGTTTAACAAAAAGGAGTTTTCTACTTAACCAAATTTCCTAATTTTCGGATTTATACTATATTCCAAATATCATGATAATATGCATTTAAATATGTTAAAAAATTGGGAAAATATGCACAGACAAAATTCTTTTGTTTGACTATAATAAGCTTATTTTACATTTTATAACACACCTTGGATCACTTTGGGCCCAGTTTTATAAATTAGACGGGACGTGAGAAATAGTCTAATTCATCTGACTGTCAAAAATATATATTTTCAATATCTCGTAAAATGTTTCTACAGTGTCATATATGTTTGCAAAAGTTAACAATTTGGAACTGTACTTTATTTACAATGTTCTTTTGAGAAAGTCAAGTGTCAACCAACTACACGACCTGACATCCCTTGACAGTAACATCCAGAGAATTTTTTCAATTTTAATTCTAAAATTAGTCGACGTTTATTTATTTTGAAGAATGATTATTCTAGTCACTGGAGCGGGAAGCTTGTAAAGAGGAAGAAACTTGAACATGTTATTGGAAAAGAATTAGGAATTGCAGAAAAAATATGAGGTAATTATTATTTCGTACTCGAATTCAAGGGAAACCGCATGAAAAATTGAAGAGTGTTACGGTGAGCAGGAAGCAATAGTTATGTAAGAAATAAATTACGATGGCAGAAACAAGGTATAGCTTTTAGTAACTAAAGAACGGTCATTATATATGTAGGGCGAAGATACGTATTTTACACTCCTTCTGACAAAGAGACTAATGATCAAGCTGTAATACATGTACCGACTCGTGAAGGTTCGAATCCTATCTCGGACATGAATGTTCGTTTCTGTCTTCGATCAATGTGTTCAGTTGAATCTGCGGACCGAAAGCCACTCCAGCCTTCCGAAGCCACCAGTGTAGTTGTTTTTTTTCCTAGGGCTTTTATCGAGCCGACAGCCGGTTGCCCTTTACGTCCCGAAGAGACGCATATTCGACCATACACTAGACAAACACTTGCGGGCTCCTCTGATCTGGGGTCAGCAGAACGCGAGGCCCTCCGCGACAACACACACACACAAAGTCAAGGGACAAACAGCCATGCCCAAGGCGGGACTCGAACCCGCGACCCTTCGGACCGAAGCGCTGAGTCGGTACTCGCTCTTAGCCACCTCGGCCATCCAGGTCGGCCCAGTGTAGATGTTTTGTATAAATGCACAAACGACGTTTTGTATCGAAGGCGAACGTTTTATATTGGGAGGCGAACGTGTTGTATCGGCATGCGAACGTTTTGTATAGGGGCGCGAACGTTTTGTATCGGGACGCGAACGTTTTGTATCGCGCCGCGAACGTTTTCTACCGGGACGCGAACGTTTTGTTTCGGGAGGCGAACGTTTTGTTTCGGGAGGCGAACGTTTTTAATTCGGAGGTGAATGTTCTGAATAGGAGAGCGTGGTGTCCCAGTGGGAAGCGATCGCTGTTATCTGTCGATAGGCCTCAGTGTAAATACCCCAGCAGTGGTACTGGTAACGGTTACAATAAGCGGATTGTAATGCAGCCGTATCGCTACTGCACGTCTCTGCGGCCTCCAAGCGGTCAGATAGGGTCCCCGACAGTACGGTTCTTTGGGTAGCATATATCCTTTTCTCACGACTGCACTGTGACTGCACGAGAGGTCAGCAGAAACGAAGATGTATTAAAAAAATCTCAAATTTTAAATGTAAAAAATACGTAGCTGGTGTCATTGACTTTTTAGAGAAATTTCATTTCCATTCCTTTTCAAAATATGGAAACAAAAGTTGTGATGCGAATGGTGTGGGAAAGTTGTTTCAAATAGATCTTTCCGAAACATATTGTAAGACTTTTTACTTCAAAAGGAGATTCGAGAATTAGCAAACGAGATCATTAGAACAATTTTTATTAACAATCTAATTTTAAAATAAGAAATTATGATACGGATATCTTACGTTTTATCCACGTTGAAAAAATTCTAATGTACTATAATTTTCCTTTAAATTTGCGTGTTTGCTCCGTGAAGTATAATAGTTGTTGAAATAGTTTAAATGTATTTTGCAATTAATATGGACATTTTGTTGCTTATATTGTAGCTTAAAATTAGGGTTCCCTAAACTTCGTAATTTGCTTAATGTTTTTTTGGATTTTATTATTATTATTATTATTATTATTATTATTATTATTAATGTTCTTTTAATTATATTATTGAATTATTATTGTTATCTAAATTGTTATTGTTTTTCGACCATTTGTATTCTAATAAATATTTTTAAGTAGCTGATGCCTGTTTCCTAGTTTGGCTTCCGATAATGAAAAAGAATAAACAGTTAAATAATATTGGTATTTTATTAATTTAAAACATAAGTGTGAAAAAGGAAGTTTCTTTGTCCATTGTAGTTTCGATGGCAATGTAGTGGCGTTATCGATTATCGTCACTCTAATGTTGCTTGCTATAATAAAATGTGTCATTGAGTGTTCGTCTATTATGATATGAATTAGACGGGTCCCTGGATAATATAATGACTTACATGTAATCTTTTGTTTTAGGTAAGCTGTGATCCCAATAGACAACTGTATACGAGCTTACGTGAGTAATAAAAAATATATATTGAGATACTACTAATTTGAGGTTTAGTCGGAGAGCTACCAATTTTATAGCTGGTAGAACTATCAGAGGCGAACGTGCCCTATATATTCAGTAGATTGCTAGAATTTCAATAAAGAAAAAATGTGTTATTCGACTCTTTTCGTGATGGTAGCGGGATAAGGAAAACATCCTTTGTGGAATTGCCAAGATAATAAGAATGAAATGCATCTTTTCTATTCACTTTTATTATTGTGAGAAAAACTTGTGTAATCTCTGTAAATGAATGCTAATTTTACAATCAGTTCAAACTTTTTTATTTTTCGTCACTAATAATTAGCGCACGTTCCCTGAATTCCATTGCATTGCACTAACACTGGTTAGCGTTTAGACTTGAAAGTCATGAAGGACGTTATGCAGTTTAAGTGGATCGGAGAAAGAAGTTTGTGTTTCATGAGTTCGGTTATTCGCTTACGGTCGCGAAATGAAATCAATTACCAAATTAGAAATAAAATCTACAAATGGAAACACACGGAGGTGGCAATGATGGCGACATGAAAATACTTGTGGCTGCAATGCTGTGCAAGTACGTAATTCAGGTGATAGTGAAGGTGGTTGGGTACCAGAGTAGCTTTGCTGGTTGTGGCGTCGGCGATGCCATCATCGTTGATTGATTGATTTTTTTCGTGTTTCCGGGCACGTCAACTGCTTTAGTCATTAGTCCCATTAGTGCATGTTTTTTTCTCGGGAGATGAGTACTGAGCTACCGCTCCCGGTGCCATCATCGTCTCCTATATTATTTCAGTAGTATACATACCTTTTGAGGTTCTGACAGGCAACCAATCTTTATAAATGAGGTCTCTAAAGAAAGATAAGTTCACGGAGACGTGAAGAATTGCACTTTGACTTTCAAAGTTTGAAGGTTTGTTTAAAAATCTAAATATTCATCTCAAATGCAATCTGCAACACTTGATCAGATTTTTTAATTTATGTCGTTAAATATCTCTCAAACGAAGCTTTCTAGCACCTTAAAAACTAAAACTAGGAGGCCTGAAAGAAAAGTTTCTCATAACATAATCTACAGGATGAGACCTTCTGGAACATTCTATTACCTTTTTTGATGGTTCGGCGCTTCTCGATTCTACCCCACCTGTTCAGAACCTGTAGAATCTGAAACTGTATGTGAAATTAAACTAATTACTTGATATTCTACGCGTTTGAAATACACGGGTGTACCTCTACACTCGGTAATAACGTCAAATAAGAATAGTTTGTATTGATAAGGGTGTATTGTATTGTTACCAATTACAAGGAGACATGTAAAACAAGTGACGGAGGAGAAGTGGATGTTGAAGGAAAAGATATATTACAGGCCTAATATGGAAATGGAAAAATAGGGAAGAGGGTGGGGTTTAACATGCGAGAAGTCTCGCACATATACGCTAGTTAGTCGTGTTGTTGGTGGCGACGGTAATGACTTTGGGGTCGTCATTTGTTTTCCAAGTGCGCTAACGTTATTGGCGTTGGCAATAGCGTTGGTGCTAATAGAGGGCAAGGTTTCAGTGGGCGATGACGATTACACTGGTGGCTGGTGAAGCTTGTAGCTGTGGTCACGACTTCTTGACTGCGTGATAACCTTCTTGGTGAATAATACCGGGAAAATCTTTTCTTTCATACTCAGATTAGACTAAAGTGATTCTAGCGGGTAGATATTGTTCCCTTGATTAGTTGATCTCTTTAGTGATGGCGTTAATACTGAGAAGTGAGAAAACGACATTGGTTTTGTTGGTGGTGATGCTGATGGTAGCTGTTTGTAGGAGCTGCAAAAGGGGTCATTATGTTGGTGGTTAATGTGGTGGTAGAGAGAGTTCTGATGATTGCGAATTTGGATCTGTTGGCGATGGCGATAGTAGCAATATTTGAAGTGACGGTAGCCATGATAGTATCGGAAGAAATGTTGATGTTGTTTGAACTGGCATTGAGAATGTTGTGAAACTGACACTTGTGATTAGTTGTGATAGTAGTAACTTTGGCGATGAAATTGATTCTAACAAAAATTGAGTGGATGACTATACTGCAGTTTTGGATTTGCTGCGTCTGACATTTGATCAGCTGCTACTGCGCCGTCCAATCGGAACCTTACACTACAGTGCCGTCATAATGGTGGCGTTCAGCCTTCCGATTGGAAGACACAGAAACAGCTGATTTACTTCAAACGCAGCTCTGTAAAAACTGCAGTGTAGTTTGTGATGTTGTTGAAAGCACTAGGATCGGATCGGATGGAAGGCGGCGACGGCATTGCTTTTAGTCGACGTGGGTACAAAGGTTGACTTTGACATGTATACATTCTTGATGCTGATTGTTTTGATGGCGTTTGCACTAAAGGTTGTGACGTTGCGACCTGAAATGTAATAGCCAGACCGCCTCCGGGTACCAGAGTTCAAAACCCGATCGATCCACGTGGAATTTGTACTAGTTGACATATCGAGTTTGCCAGTTGGTTGGTTGGTTGCTTGATTAGTGATTCCGGGCGCGTCAACCGCGTAGGTCATTAGTCCCGTAAATGTAATGCATGTTCTTTCATCGGGAGATGGTGATGATCTTCCCGCCTCTCCTGTATGGCGAGATCCAGCACCGACCTACTCGGCTGGCGGGGATTCCCCCTAACCAGGACTCTCCCACCAGCGGGGCACCGCCCCAGCCGGGACAAGCTCCAAGCTCCAGACCGGTCTCCCGGAATTTGTGGTAGAGGAGTGCATGTTAGTGTAAGTGTGAGTGTGTAAGGGAAGAGGAAAGGGCAAGGAAGAGGTAGGAAGGATCGCGCGCGGTCCGTGGCCCGTTTGTTAGGGCTCCGGCATTCGCCTGGTGTTGATCGTAGAAACCACGGAAAACTACCGATCAGAGCAGCCGGCCACTAGAATTCTCCTCCAGACCGACTGAATTCGACGTAGCTGAAAAGCTAGTGTCGAAAATCCTGCCATCATCAGGACTCGAACCTAGAACTTCCCGGTCAGAGGCGCTGCAGTGGCATCAGTTGATGCACTGAGCTACCGCTCCCGATCGAGTTTGTCAGATTTCCTTGGCTGTTCTTCCGTTTCCCTTATCTTCTATTCCACCATCATCATAGATACCATACCATCACATATTCATCAAAACCATTTATCTCTGATATGGCAGGAAAGAATAGGAACTTATGATCATAATGAAGATTGAAAGGCAGATTGATATAGCAGCAATGCTGTTGATGGCGGTTCTGGTTGGGTGTTCGCAGCTGCAATGTTGGTGTTGGCGTCTGTGCTGGTGGTGTTGGCTCTGGGGGTGGTGGTGATAATGGTGGTAAAGGTGATTGTGGTAGTAGTGACAGTGGTGGTAGTGATGGATGCCACAGTATTAATCGTGTCAGGGACCGTCTGTAAATTACTTAACGCTAAAGGAAGGATGGAAGGGTTTAGGGTAGCGTTACCGATATTTATAGGGTAGGTGGTGTTAACTTAATGTTAAGTAATGTTGACTTTTTATTTTTTTTATTTTTCAGTTTCTACAGAAATAATTGTAAGCAAGAATTAATTCTAATAATTCTAAACAAAATTAAAAGTATGATGAAAGTTGAAGATTATGCTATGATTATAGTAGATATATGTCGTGGCGCGGCGTGGCGCAGCGTGGCGCAGCGTGGCGTGGCGCGGCGTGGTAGGGCGTGACGCGGTGAGACGTGGCGCAGTGTGACCCGGCGTGGCTTGGCGTAGTACGGCGCGGCGCGGTGTGGCACCGCCTGGCGTAGCGTGGCGCAGCGTGGCACGGCGTGGCGTGGCACGGCCTGGCGCGGCGTGGCCCGGCGCGGCGTGGCCCGGCGTGGCGTGGCGTAGTACGGCGCGGCGCGGTGTGGCACCGCCTGGCGTGGCGCAGCGTGGCACGGCGTGGCGCGGTGTGGCGTTGCGGAGCGTGCCACGGCGTGGCGTGGCACGGCCTGGCGCGGTGTGGCCCGGCGTGGCGTGGCGTAGTAGGCGCGGCGCGGTGTGGCACCGGGCCTGGCGTGGCGCAGCGTGGCACGGCGTGGTGCGGTGTGGCGTTGCGAGCGTGGCGCGGCGTGGCTTGGTGCGGCGTGGCGTGGCGGCAATTTCCGGCCTGGCGCGGTGTGGCCTCGGCGTGGCGGCGTGGCGCAGCGTGGCGTGGCGCAGCGTGGCGTGGCGCGGTAAGTGTTGGTGAGCGTGGCGCGGCGTGGCTTGGCGTGTCGGCGTGGCGCAGCGTGGCACGGCGTGGCGCGGTGTGGCGTTGCGGAGCGTGGCGCGGCGTGGCGTGGCGTGGCACGGCCTGGAGCGGTGTGGCCCGGCGTGGCGCAGCGTGGCGTGGCGTGGCGTGGCGTGGCGCTTCGCGTCGTTGCTTGAGCGGCGCGGGGGCGGCGCATGAGGTAATCGGCGCGGGCGGCGAGCGCCGCGTGACAAGATGAGCAGACGCCGCCAGGACGGGCCCCTGGCGCTGGCGGCGCTTTCGGAGGTGACGTCGCCGCAGGAATCCTCCTCCACGCGGGATGCGGGTCGAAGACGGGGTGCCCAAACCGGGAAACATCAGGGAATTTTATTTGTCTGGAAAAGTCTGGGAATAAATCGGGTCATTTCATAACTATGGAAACATCAGGCAATCTGTAGAAGAATCGTAGGAGGTCGGGGAAAATTTTCAAGGAGATTATATATTCATATTAAGATTCCGTGAAAACATTACTCCAGCATTATTTTTGTATCAATTTATATTTAACGAGAAAACATTGATCATTCGTACTTTGCCATTGCGAAATCAGACGGCTGAGCAATTAGTGCCAAAGTAGCTTCAATATTTTTTGAAGTAGTGTAAAATTGCAGATTTTATTAGGATCAATACAAAATGCACCGGAAAGCAGGAAAAAAATCAGGGAAATTTGTTCCAGGAAAAGAGGAGTCTGGACACCTTGAAAAAGTTCATAATTGCTATTTTTCAAAACAGATTTTCAAAACATTGACAGCTCAGCGTCATCATCATTGCCACTGTAGAATCGTTGATGGAGACGATGTAGGGATCGGGTCCACACGGTGGGGGTTTGGCGATTCTAGCTACCCAGTTACGTGGAATAAAGTGACATTGGCCGGGGAATACTAGCGACAGTTCTGAATGGTAGTTTCCCTTGGTTACTCCGATCATCACCCACCACCACTCATGTCGGGAGTCCACTCGGAAGCTTTTGATCGGTTGGTTGTTAGTGATTCCGAGCACGTCAACTACTGAAGTCATTAGTCCCGTCAGTGTAATACGTGTTCTTTCATCGGGAGGTGGCTTTGATCTTTCCACACTGGATGGCGTGATCCGGCATCAACGTAACGTCGACTAGCCCCAACCAAGTATCTCCCACCAGCGGGGCATCGCCTCAGCCGGGACAAGCTCTAAGCCTCCGACCAGTCTCTCGGTACTTGTGGTAGTGTAGTGCATATTAGTGTGTGTGTGTAAGGGGAGAGGATAGGACAAGAATGAGGAAGGAAAGACCGCGTGCTGTCCGTGGTCCGTTTGTTAGGGTACTGCTCCGGCATTCGCCTGGTGTTGATCGAAGAAACCACGTAAAACTACCGATCAGAGCAGCTGGTCGCTAGAATTCGCCTCCAGATAGCTACTGAATTCGATCTATCTAAATAGCTAGTGTCCAAAATATTGCCGCAGTCGGGACGCGAACCTAGGAGCTCCTGGTCAGAGGCACTGCAGTGACATCAGTTGACGCAATGAGCCACCTCGCCCGGTTTTTTCAGTCGAAAAGGGGTTTACCGAACAAGGAGATTTCAACATTTGACTATATACGTACGTCCAACAGTTCGTCTTTCAATTTTGGCAGATGCTTTACATACAATAGGCAGTTTAAGACAAGGCAAAACATGCTTCTGATCTGAACATTTGGGTTTTGCTGCTCAACTTCAATTTTGCATCAGGTCATTTCTATCCAAGCGCCTTCCGTCACGAGTTAAGATCTACCGGTGGCGTTTCAGATAAGAAATGCTAGGTACCCTCCACTCTGGCTCACAAAGCGAGGGTTGCCTGTGGATGTCTATACCTCCATCTACTCAAGGTTCAAGTGAGGCTTGCCAGTTGTAAATCTGTCAGAGCCGCATTATTGTCTCAGTGGAACAAGCTATGGAATCAATGAGGCGGAGACAGATTGGGTGGTCTGTAGAAGGTAGGTGGGGAAGCGGCGCAAATATGCGCGCTGCAGATGCGACTAAGATCTAGCCAACGCAGCCGTTTTTGTGACTTCCACACAGCGGGAAACTGATAATGATGGCTAAGCCATCGAAAGCTGCTCTTATTGAAATAAATAATAGTGTTGACAATGACAACGCCTTCAATCATTTCGATTATGTAAATGTCAACTACAACTCACCATTAAACCAACAACGCGAGTGAGCTGGTGCGAAAGGGTAGGCGGCCAGGCGAACGTCCTATAGTGGGTTGTGACTTGTGAGTGGACAAAATCAGAATTCTATGAAAATGCGACTTGCTCAGTGAGTGATTATTTTTCCAGGAAGCGTCAACGGGTTAGTCCCGTAGGTGTAGTGCATGTTATATTCCAGAAAGGTACCTATTTCCATCCTGCATCGAAACCTGAGATCCCGCGCCGATCTACACGTAGTCTTATGAGGTTTCTCTAGGTATCTCTCTCAGCGGGGAATTCCCTAACTGGGTCATGGTCTAAGCTCCCGACTATCTCCTGTAGCTTGTGTGTTAAAGTATAAATATGTGTTGAAGGGGAGAGGATGGATAGAAGATGAAGAAACGATAGTGTGCCGGACGTGATATGTTTGTTATGGCACTGTTCCTGCATTCGCCTGGTATCGATCGGAGAAACCAATCGATACCGATTAGATCTGCCGACCTCTAGAATTCTGCTAGTGAATTCGCCGATTTAGCAGGGGCGAATGAGCCGACGCGAGTGAGCAGATGCGAATGAGCATGCGCAAGAGAACAGGTGCCAATGAGCAGACACGAGTGAACAGGCGCGAGTGATCTGCCGCGAGTGATCTGCCGCGAGAGAGCTGGCACGAGTGAGCAGATCCAAGTGGACAGGCGCGAGTAAGCAGACGCGAGTGAGTGAACGCGAGTGAGTGGGCGCGAGTGAGCGGGCGCGAGTGAGCGGGCGCGAGTGAGCGGGCGCGAGTGAGCAGATCGGAGTGGACAGGCGCGAGTAAGCAGAGGCGAGTGAGAGGGCGCGAGTAAGCAGAGGCGAGTGAGAGGGCGCGAGTAAGCAGAGGCGAGTGAGCGGGCGCGAGTGAGCGGGCCCGAGTGAGCGGGCGCGAGTGAGCAGATCGGAGTGGACAGGCGCGAGTAAGCAGAGGCAAGTGAGAGGGCGCGAGTAAGCAGAGGCGAGTGAGAGGGCGCGAGTGAGCGGGCCCGAGTGAGCGGGCGCGAGTGAGCAGATCGGAGTGGAGAGGAGCGAGTAAGCAGAGGCGAGTGAGCGGGCGCAAGTGGGCGGGCGCGAGTGAGCAGGCGTGAGTGAGCAGACGCAAGTTAGCCAACGCGATTGAGTAGACGCGAGTGAGCCGACGCGAGTGAGCCGACGCGAGTGAGCCGACGCGAGTGAGCCGACGCGAGTGAGCAGGCTGGAGTGAGCCGGCGCGAGTGGGCAGACGCGAGTGATAAGCCGCGAATGAGCCTGTACGAGTCACCGGGCGGGACCGCGAGCGCGGGCGGACCGACGGGCCTCCTGG
Organism: Teleogryllus occipitalis; assembly: GCA_011170035.1. NCBI lineage: Eukaryota > Metazoa > Arthropoda > Insecta > Orthoptera > Gryllidae > Teleogryllus > Teleogryllus occipitalis. Next base: position 89,132 of record BLKR01003742.1, on the reverse strand, counting down.
CGGCTTGCGGGTGAGTGGGCGGGCGGGGGCGTGGGCGCGGCGGCGGGTGAGGTACCTCGGGGCCAAAGGTCAACCGGCAGCGGCGGCGGCGGCGGCGAGGGAGTCGCTAAAGCCGCCCCCACGCTCGGTCGCCACGCTCGAAATAGCCGCCGCCGCCGCCGCCGCGGGCTCTGCTAATGGGTCGCTTCCTATCCGGGGGCGGCCGCCCTCGCCCACTGCCTCCGCCGCCGGCGCCGCATTCCTCACGCCACCGCTGTCGTCATGCTCGGATTGTGGCATATCTCCGAGGGACGCCAGAGTTGTCTAATGCGATTATAATGTGACTGTTCCACTCGTGAAATTAAAACCAATAGTGTTTAACTGTACATTTAAAATGCTCCAATCAGGGCGGCGTATCTCAAAACATTTATCGATTTTTCTATCTCAGTTTTCTTACCACTCCTCCCTACTGGCCAATAATAACCTGCGGATCATATGTCTTACGAGGCGGTATGCATCGATTGCTGTGTTGAGGTGCAATAATCTCATTTTTTTAACAATATTATTTTCAATATTTGGTGCATATTGGAACTTTGTTAGACGTAATTTCATTCCTGAAATAGTCCTATTGAACTATAGTCCTAAACACTGCTTTGGAAATTTTCAGATAAATTCCCTCCTCGCTTCGCGAGTCGGAGGATTTATCGGCAATTTCCAAAACACTTGTGGTATTACGTATGATTATAATGAGTATTTAGGTATCTTAAAATCTGTACCAGGGATATTTGAAGTGTATTTCAGGTACTTTATCTATTAATGAATAATGAATTAAACAGTAATATTCCAAATCAATGGACTTAATGCCATCATCCGTTGGGATGTGCCAACGTTCCCCACCTGAGTTCGATCTCTGCCCTTTGACATGATGCATGGGCGTCAGCCTACATCTCCTTTACATAAACAGTAATTGATATTTTGGGACTGCTTAAACTGTTCAAACCAAATCAGAAGATTATATTATTATTATTATTATTATTATTATTATTATTATTATTATTATTATTATTATTATAGTTAAAATAGTAAAAGCTGTATGTGACTCGTGGAGAAGTATAATTTACGCATGAGAGATCATGAATTATTACTATGATTATTCCCTTCACGACTGAAGATGTTAGTTGTCGGATATAATCTACTACTGTAAGCACTCTAAATTTTCGCAAAATATGTTCTGCTTCCAATAACGGTTTTGTCTTCCACTTCCCAGTTTTTTGAATGGGATGCAAATCTGAACCACTTCTTACATAAATTATTATGATTTTTTTAATCAATTTGTGATGAACTGATTCTGTCATACGTACCACTACAAGCAAATATCTTTGTCGCTGAAGGGCGATATTTCACTCAGTCGCAAAAGTCCGATATTGGAAAACTCATTAGTTCATGAACTTGCGAACTAAATGACACGTTTGCAGAGTCACTGCTTCCTGTGGATAATCCAGTATTCAGTGAGGTAATTCTACTTTGTTCTTTTTTCCTAAAAATTTCCTAGCTACATCTTGAAGTGAAGTAATAAGAGGGAATGTTGTCACAATTAATATTGGTACATTTATTTGAACTCTATAGAGACTTTATATTAATGCAATTTTAAGATTTCATAAACACCTAAAATTAAAATCAAACTGTAGTAAGTCTTATTTCCTCTGCAATAGTTGACCTTGTATGCGCCCCATGATAATCATCTCGCATAATTATTCCACCAGACAGTTGGTAAATGCGCCATGACTTTCTACGAGTATATAAGCCTGTATCAGCACTAAAACAATTGAGGAGCAACCATTCAAAATGTGACATGTCCACTTCACTATTTTACAATAAAAATAAAAAATGAAGCATAATATTGCACTTTTCAACAAAGTGTTTAACTCAACGGATAGAGTACTACTCAAAGTATTGTAAGACATGTCACGTTTTTTTCTGAGAAAAAAAAATTCTAGATAAAAACAACAGAAGAACTCAAATTTTGCCAAATGCACATGTCACCTTTGGATTATTTGCTCCTCAATTGTTACATAGGACACCCCTAAACTCGCAATCCTTAAATTACTCGTATGTCAATTCAGCAACTGAAGCATTTCCCTACTTCACCTACGTCGATCAGATAATGACGACAAACAAATTCTGCGATATTCACTTATTATGTCATGAACGTGCAGGAATAGATTGAAATGAAATGGAATAGACATTGCTCGTCACTTACACTATTACTCCAAGTGATATCGCTTAGAGATTTATCGAGAAATAACAACGGATTCCACTCCCAGAAGAGCGGTCGGGAGCTTCGAGCTTGTCCCGGCTGGGGCAGTACCCCACTGGTGGGAGAGTCCTGGTTAGGGGGAAACTCCACTAGCCGACGCTAGGTCGGCGCCGGATCTCGCCATCCAGCGGGGGAAGATCACCGCCATCTCCCGAGAAAAAACATACACTACACTAAGGGGACTAATTACTAAAGCAGTTGATGCGCCCGGAAACACGAAACTATGAATCAATCAATCATTTCAGAAACGTCGGCAAGCTAAATGAATTACTCTTCGTGGAAAAATTCCAAATGAATTTCTTCTTGGAGGTAGTAAATTTAGTCATATAATGTTAACAATTACCAGGGAAGGGCTTGTTCTCTAGCGTCATTCGCAATTTAAGATAATACAAGAATGCCTATTGGTAGGGAAATCTTACATATTTTTTTATTCCACGTACTGAATTGTTCATTTTGACCATTGCGTAACTATTTCTTTACAAATAATGACGATATGACATCAAAAATTGAAATAATATATTAATAGTGAAATGAATATACTAGTAACGTTTGTATTATATATTCTAAAAGATAAAATACACCTTGACAAGTATTGTATTTGACTTTTTGGGTCGATGACCCTCAAGTTATCAGGGTTAGTTGCCCTTGAACTGATGTTTGAGATGGTTTCTTCTTTTGCTTTGGGCACAAATGAAGCTTCACTATCTACGCGCGTTTTCTTTTTCGAGCTTTGTGAGTAGGGAATTTAATTACTTCGTCTTTGTCGTGGGGCACGGATAGAGATAAGAGCCAAAATCTGTAGTTCATTGGCCGGTGAAAATAGTTTCTATTTCTTGGATGCGAATATTTATTGTTAATAAATATTGCCAGAACCTTCAGTGCTACGTGTACTTGTAATTCAACTTAATATGATGAATTCAACAACATTGTAACTCAACTTAATATGAACACGAAGGCAGTGTTCTAGAAAACATGGACACATTGTTACTCACAGAATTTAACTACTTTTTGACATTCAAAGGAAGAAATTAATTTTATTGTCAAACTTTTATATTATATATTAATTATTATATTATATATATTCTCTCTCTCTCTCTCTCTCTCTCTCTCTCTCTCTCTCTCTCTCTCTCTCTCTCTCTCTCTCTCTCCCTCCCTCCCTCCCTCCCTCTCTCTCTCTCTCTCTCTCTCTCTCCCTCCCTCCCTCCCTCCCTCCCTCCCTCCCTCTCTCTCCTCTGTCGTCTATCTCTGTCTCTCTCTGTCCCCTCTTTTCTCCCGTGTTGCCGCTCTGTGGTTTTCAGTCAGTGAGATGGTTACCCCACTGCTTGCTTGCTTGCTTGCTTTGTGCCTCACGTAACGAGAAGAAATGTTCAGCTCGTTTAAACTGAATTTCATCATACTCGATTAAGCTTGTTAATCCACATAAACCAAGAAGGGGAAACCAGAGGGACGGCTTAATTATCGCATCAAGCGTGCTCGAATTGAAGAGATTTCTCAGAGGGGAGATTCATGCTTCTGTTTATTTTATAGTTGACAATTACGAGAAGTTTCTACTTTTACTAGCCTCCAGGAAACTATTCATTATTCGATGTGATGACAAATGTGACATTAGTGTGGAGATTTTCTTTTTTATGTAAAGAAAAATTTAGATTCATGGTAATAGGCATAGCTTTATTATCTTAACGTTATTGCATATGTGTTTAGAAATATTGGACTAATTGTGTGTGTGTGTGTGTGTGTGTGTGTGTGTGTGTGTGTGTGTGTGTGTGTGAAATTACGACAGTCGTATTACTGAACTTTGTTCAAGTTTTAGTATTGTAAGAACACCAGTTATTTGTTTTAAAGCAGGAGTCGCTGTTACCTGCTTGATTTTCTTCGATTTCTTTCTACATAGATCACTTTCAAATGAAGACTACACACATGTCAGAATGGATTGACAATTAATAATAACTTAAGCATATACTGAAATATAGATCGAAAAAATCATGTTTGCACATCTAATGTTGTCTTCTACATCTTGAAAGAGTTTAAGGAATGTGTGGTATGGATATTCATTTATGATGCGAGTAGAATGTGCTGCTTTTTAACAGAAGTAGAAGGAGGAGAGATTTTTGATGTAGTTAATATTGGAGAAGAAATTATGGTGAAGGTAAGTAATAAGTTGTATGATAGTTTCGAGGTTTGGATTCTTTGTGTAATTTGCGATTTGATATTAACGAGGTGCATTAGTGATGATGGTTCGTAGGAATTAGTTTTGGACTATTTGGATACTGTGAGGTGTGTGATTGACGCTTTAATTCATATTGGGGCATGCATAAAGAAGCATTAATCTTATTATTGTTTTAGTGCAGTGTTATCAGGAAGTATTGGTTTCTCTTAATCTTTTTGTTGTTGCAATATAATTTAATTTGCTTTTGCTTTATTTTTGTGTCTGGGTTCTGTTTCCAAATCATTTTGGCGTCCATATCTTCCATGGTGTACATTTTTTATGATTAATTCTGTTTTACAGAAGATATGAGCTGTTAATAAGCTTCCAAACCGGATATTTAAATCATTTTGTTTCGAGCTGCTACCGAATAACATAAAGTCTTGTGTAACATTCGATGTGATGACAAGGGGCATTGAACTGTAATCAGTGCTATCTGGAAAAGAATGACTAATTAAGAAAACAGCTGATTGAAATATTATAAAAACAAAGAAGAATGCCAGTCAATTTTATTAATTACTTTTTAATTTTTTTGTGAGAGGATTTTCCAACCGGAATCTGTTGACATCTGCAAAGGGTGTAAAATAGACTAGACCCTAAGATACTTTCGAGATTTTTCACGACTACGCATACAAACACTTTTTTGGGTTTCTAAGCTTGACCAACGTGAGGCGCCTTCTGAAACTATGGAAATATTAAATATATTTCTTCAAAAAATGAATATGACAATAAACTATAACTTTTGCAATTTAGAAATTTAATAAGAACTTTATTTTTTCACCGTTGATCGTCTGTTAAGTTCAAGTTTCTCGTGCAGTAATTGTACATTATGCATTTAGTTTATAATGTTAAGCTTTATGGCATGAGTACTATTTTGAAAACAAGCGACGTTAGGAATGAGTTTTCAGATTTGTACGATTGCTATAAAGCAACATTATTAACGAACTGCGTACATTATTTTTGTATATCATCATTATAAATTTAAAAAATAATCAAAGTTAACTTTTGTAAAGAACTTAATTGTGACGTCACATGTATTTGATATCTGTGCGCAAAAACAGTGGTGTGCTTTTCGGTTTACCACTACTTCCCCAAATCCTCTCGCTGTGATTGGCTGAATGTGTGACGCAATTATTCCTGCTATAAACGGTCGTGCCATAAGATGCCATTTTATGAACGATTTCTTGTAACCTAAAAGATTGTTTATAATGCTGGAATACAACAAATAAACTTACCGAAGTTCGGTAAAAATGCGCGAATACGTTGCGCAGAAATAATCAGAACACCGTTCGATTCTACAAAATAATTAACGATCCTAAGCGACATGACAAGGGTTGTTGTACTTCTACCAACGTATACATAATGAGTACGTCGGCAGAAAGAAAGTTTTTGTACTCACTTTATTACAATACATAAATGGGTATGACAGACAAGAGTACAGAGGATCGTTGTATTACCTTCAAGTGAAATGTGAATATTTTTGGGCTTCCTGGTTTACCAACCACTTTCAAAAAACCGTCACATTTTGCCGTTGATACATAAATTACGTCCTTGATACACAGCGGAGACCCTGTACCCTTGCATGGTCAGCTAATGCATTAAGCAACGCCTGTCCAGATTGGATCTCCGCTGCAAAAGCAAACATAAACAAGCTCCAAATAGTCCAAAACATTTTTCTTAGAACTATCACAAATGCTCCTTGGTTTGTCACAAATTCACAGTTCCACAAAGAATTCCAAATTGACTCCATACACCACTTGATATACCTCTCAACCCAGTTCTATCATTCCGTACCTCTAATTCCACACCTAGACAACTTAGACTCCGAAAAACTCCTCTTTGAACCAAAATAAAAAATATATATCCATACCAGGCATTCTTAGTCAAATTTTACGAAATAGATTGTTTTTAGAGGTGTCTGGAGAAGATTTTTTCTCCCAAATTAGTTTGTAGTTTAATTTTAGGTAAATTAGAATGTAAGCCATTCAATACAGATGTAAAGTGTATTATGTACTGAACTATATATGCTCTCTAAAACACATTTAATAAAAAAATAGTTGCCTCTCTCTGCACACGAAGGAGTCTTTAGACGCTCTTTTAACCATCTGCCTTGCATGTTGACTAATGTGCAGTTATTTATTTAACACGTATACAATGAAATGAATGACTTTTCTGTTTCAACATTATATTTTATATGAATACAGATTTTAATATTTTCTTTCCATTTCTCTCCATCATAGGAGTCCTCTTCTTCCAAACTATTTATTTCTAGCAATTTATAAATTTCTTCATTCCATGTATTTTTGGGCCACCTTTTGTTTATTCTTCCCAGTGGAGTCCTATTAAATATTTTTTGGGGTATACGATTAAATTCCATACGATTTACATGACCAAACTATCCTAATTGTTTGCAATTTACGTAATCTAAAATGTATTGTTTTTTCATTCATAATACTATTTTTAATTTTTTGCCTCCTTGATACTCTTACAGATCTTAAAACATCCAACTCCATGGATAATAAAGCAGATCATAATGATTGATTAAATATCCATAATTCTGCTCCACATGTAACTGTACTCTGAACAATTATCTTATAAATTTTTAATTTACTAATTATAGAAGTATTTTTGTTCCATAATATACAATTAAACACTTTTATGAATCCTCTTCCTTTACGAACTAATGCGTATTGAAGGATCAATTATTCTTTGTAGAAGGCTTGGGTCTCTTATGCAAACAATTTCCACTCAGTTAGACATCTGTGTTTCCTTAATTCTGTGAACATTTATTTGACCTAGAAATCTCCCAGTGGTCCATCCACGTGCAGCGTGCTCATAATTGACTTCGAATCCGTAACTGACATGCAGAATAACACAGGAAAGTAGTATATTTTGGAAATTGGTTCCTTCGGCAAGTTGACTAACCTATTGCAAACAATATCAAAACGTGATGGAACTATTTTTAGAATCAGTGTTGTTATTGAAAACGAATTAGTATTTTGCCTCTTCTAAATCAGTGAAATAGAACAATGATTAGGTGGGTAATATACGTCAAAAATCATTTTATATGAATTAACGTGCTTAATACCGTCACATGTTAATTATGTGGCAAAGAAGAGTGTATAATAAGTAATCATGGACAAAATGTTCACAAGCTGCATGTATAGAACTACATAAGGGTATTTGTATATTATCGTACACTTACGGGAAATATACTATCTTCCAGGATTATTGTTTTATTCCAAACTCTGTTATATGAAGTGGGACAATTCAAAAGATGTTTTCCACATTTCTTCGTGTTTAAGCGGTTTGTACGTGTAATGTTGGCAGTCTCCTCAATGTCTCACCAAAATAGCTTGGCAATGTTCAGAGATACCGCAAAAGGGAAGATAGCGGAACAAAAATAGTCTTGATTGACAAGTGGCATCACTTTCCCCCCTCACAAACATTAGCAGGTCGCGTTTAGATAAGACACGCTCGACTATAGTGGTTTCGTATCTTGTAGGTTCTGCCCTACGGTTGACGACTAAAAATTGAGTGGTCTGTGTTCCAGATAAACTGATGTAATTTGGGTTAAAATGCCCGAAGTTATCGTTTTTACATAAATTAATAAATGAAAATAATTAAAAAATATTTAGGTCTGACTGACAATACGGTAAAAAATTCATTGATACTGATGTTGGAAAAATAAGGGGGAAGGTATAGATTTTTTAATTTTTTTTATTTACAAATGTTAGTACATTTTTACACTCAAGAATACGGTTTTGATGTCCGTTGAAAGCTGTGTACTAAACGATTGACAAACGCACTGTGTCGTGTCTCCTCTCTCTCTCTCTCTCTCTCTCTCTCTCTCTCTCTCTCTCTCTCTCTCTCTCTCTCTCTCTCTCTCTCTCTTTCTCTCTCTTTCTCTCTCTTTCTCTCTCTCTTTCTCTCTTTCTCTCTCTCTCTTTCTCTTTCTCTCTTTCTCTTTCTCTCTCTCTCTTTCTCTCTCTCTCTTTCTCTCTCTCTTTCTCTCTCTCTTTCTCTCTCTTTCTCTCTCTCTTTCTCTCTCTCTTTCTCTCTCTCTTTCTCTCTCTCTTTCTCTCTCTCTTTCTCTCTCTCACACACATACACATACATACAAAAATTACGTGTGTTTTTAGATCTTGTATTTGTGTCTATGAGACAAAGCACCAAAGAATAATTGTTGAAGAATTACTTAATCTACAAGAATCCAGAAAATTGCAATGATTCGAGTATTGCCATCGGTTTAACGCTATAGGGGCAAGATGTATGTATAAACAATTAAAGGAACTGAAATATAGAGAAATTAAAATTGTTCGAGATTCTCGATAATTCGAAGTTCGTGTTAGGGTGACCAGTCGGGAGCATGCCCCGTCTGAGACGATGCCCCGTTGAGAGATACCTGGCGGGGAAACCTCTTGCAAGTCAACATGTAGGCGGTGCTGGATTTCGCCATCCAGCGGGGGAAGAATATCGCCGTATCCCGGGATAAAACATTTACTATACTAACGGGACTAATGACAACATGCTATATCGTGGAAACTTAAGACATTCAATCAATCAATCGATGTTCATGTTATGTAACGTTCGAATTTTCTGACGTACGAGTTATCCGGGGTTCTACATGTATATATATTTTTTAAATTTATTTCTTCCCGTTCGACTTTCGTCTTTCGGGGATTTTGACGGGTATAATGTTATATACAATGAATTTACTTGCCCATCCTCAGGCAAATGCGAGTCTCGGTATAACCCTTCACTATTTTTAATATTTCATATTTGTATAGCTTGACTTAAAGAAGTTTGCATTTATTGTTTAGAAGTGTAGGGGTGTGGTTTGTGGTAAATTGTGGCGAATTATTTTTATGAATTAGGGAGGACGAGATACATGAGAACATTTTCGAGATACGTGTTCGAATTATCACACTGTGAGTTCAAATTTCGAGATACATGTTCGAATTATCACTCGTGTGAGTTAGCTGAGGTTCGAGTTATTCACAGTTTGAATAATCTGAAGCTCCAGCCATGAAGACTCTTCTGCATATCTCGAACTCTTCACGCAGGCGCTTAGATTGGTATGGGACCCCAGTGCTCCCGGACGACTCGCCAACCAACTCGGGCGGGTCTGGAGTCCACGGCAAATCTTGACCACGGCACTCGTCTTTTTTTTCTTCTTCTTTTTTTTTCGCCTTTCTTTCTTTCGGAGACGCGCGGCGCGGCGCCGCTAGAAAAGGAAGCTGACGAGCCGCGAAGGTCGTTGAGCGATCGCGCGGGCGGGGCGGGGCGGGGCGGGGCGGAGCGGGGCGGAGCGGGGCGGGGCGGGGCGGGGGGGGGCGAAGGGTGGGGCGGGGGCGGGTCGCTCTATTTATTACCCGTTTCTTGACGGCGCGGCGTGGCGGGCGCCTGGCTGCATTGCTGGCGCGAGGCCAGGCTATCGCCTCGGTGCCGCAGCGGCAGCAGCAGCATCGGCAGCTGCCAGCAGCCGCCGCCGCCGTCGTCTCCTCGCGAAGTCGCCTCACCCCACGTTGCGAATCGAACCGACTCGATGCACTTTGTTTAATGCGAGGTTCGCCTAATGCGAAGGACTCCCTACCGGCGGAGCGGTGCCACGTCGAGTCACTTGTTTTCCGGTGGCGTGGCGTGAGTCGTAGTAAGATGGACAGTGTCTATCCTTTGAAGGAAAATTACAAAATAATAATAATAATAATAATAATAATAATAATAATAATTTAATCTACCGTACACTTTTCGTTCGTTTGATACAGTCATCATTATTTCCGTGTCTATTTTCAAACTGGTAGGATGAAGTCGCACGGAGTCAGTGCACTTACCAATGACAAAATTATTCATTGCGGTAACTCAGTGGCTCTAACTAAAGGAATCCTTAAGAGAGGAGCCTCAGACGTAACAGATCTCGCTATATACTCTCAGGCTTAATTTTCCATTAAAAAAAGTTCTGCGGACGTATCGCAGGGAAGCCGGAACAGAGAGATTGAATCCCCATGTGCCGAACCTCCTTATGGGCGTCAGATACATTTCTTCAACATCTGGACGTTTCAGGTGCTATATCCAAACCCTCTGCAAGTGCCGAAATGTCCAACAAACTAATAACAATATGTACGCATGCATTGGGCGTTATTGGGTCGGTACTCCGACTTGGCCGGCCAGCTACCGGTGTCCCCCATGCCTAGGCTTAGTTAAATTCCCATGCTTGGGGGTAAGAGCGACATGAGATAAACATAACGTATTCTCTTTACTGTAACTGACAGGATCCGCCTGCTTGAACTTTTCTTCGTCATACGGCTACGGAAACTGGGACGATTTGAAAGTAAAGCTATTCTATTATACTCTATTTTTTCCTCGACTAGGAATCGAACCCGGGTCCACAGCACAGGAAGCTAGTACGCTGCCCATGAGCTATGCCAGAGGCACTAATAACAGTATATGAGTATAAAACCGTTAGTTAAATCGTTAAAATCGTGATATGAAAATCTTTCAAGACGCTAATCACAATACGTAAAACATTTTTAAAACGTAACTTGGCCATTCCATCACAATTCATGAACCTAAAATCTTTTCTTGATTAAAAAAAAAACAAATATTTGGTTACTGTTACAATACTTGGCTCTTTAAACTTTGAGAGGGATTCTAACAAACATTTTATAAGAACTCAGAGAATGTTTCAGCAGGTGAGAATGTCTCTCGTTAATACTAGAGCATACTGAATACATTGAATTTTCTGTTATCACACAATCACATTTTGCTCTGTGCATATTACATCGTAGTGTGATGAGTAGGTGGCGGATTTTAATGAAATGTTTTGTTTTTTTCTATTCATTTTAGAACAAAGCCGTTAAGTATAGAAATTAATTTTATATTATGACACATGGAAATGACCCATTTTTATTTGTCATTGTTTTGCATTTTTCGTCGATTTCGACTAATAAGTCATTTTTTATCTTTTAACGTAATTTTTAATGGATTTTTCGCTGACCTTATCAATTTTAGTATCATTTTAATGGTACTTGCTTTAAACAATATTTACGAGGTTCAACAAATGCTCTCCACAGAACTCCAGAGTAGCCTTTTCGATTTATTCCCTCAAGTCTACGTTATGTCTAGCGTTGTTAGTATTATGCAATCTAAGGTTTCTGTGACACCTATCGTCGCCGTTGTCACTTCGGCCGATTTCGCGATAAATGAAGATAGCGATTTTTTTTGTAAAGAACAGTCCAAACTAAACTTTTGCAATCTCAGTTCATTTGAACAAAAGGACTATTACATCAGAAACATATCCAACAGCTTGAGTTGTTCATTTCAAGTGGTTGCGTTCAAATTCTTTACGCCATTTTTCTTTGTTTTTAGAGCATTTTTAAGAGCATTTTTGGTCATCATTGGCCATGTTTTAGGTTATAAAAATCCGCTCCCTAGTGATGAGCGTTTTGTGTGTCGTAAGTCAACGAAGCTTTGCAATGATCATTGAGTAACATGCGTATTATACAGCGAGCGCATTTTCGCAATAATTTCCGAAACAACGAACAAATAGAATATGTGATTTCTTGGACATATTTCCTGCATACTTTATGCAGAAGTGCATGCCTGAAGTGCAGTTTCCCAACCCGCAGTCCATATTATAACTGCAAATGATTTTTTTGTTGAGTGAATGGTGACTGCCAGCCCTTAGCTTATGCTAGAATTCGTTACATATTTTAAGAAGCGGAAGTGAGGGGTTGAATAAAACTACTGTCGTATCTATGTGGAAGAAAATCAAGATATTAAATGTTACTTAATTTTGATAATAAAACAGACTGGAAAAAAGTACGAGTACTATCGTGCTGCTTTGAGAAAATCAAGGTTTAAAAGATATACAATTTTTCAGTTTTCCACGTGTTAAACCTGTTTTTTTCTAGTTTTCTCATAAAATATTTTCTTACTCCTCACGTCTCTCCCTAGTTATTCTACCGTCCGAAACTCGAAGGATACGATTTTCCACGAGGCAGGAATATTGACACTGGCTAAGTAGCTGTGACGAAACCAACCTTTAAATGGATGACATTAGAGATTGGCTGTTCTAATTCCTCTTCTCTCTGGTTTACTCGAATACATTTCAGGCGATTTCTTTCTTTTATAGTATTTCTGTTTTCTTTCTTCCGCAGTATCGTCGACCGACAAACCTGCGATTCGAGTCGCGACACTGGCGGATATTCCAGTGTCCGGCTGCTCTGATCGGTAGCTTTCCGTGGTTTCTCCGATCAACATCACGCAAATCCCGGACCAGTACCCTAACAAACGGTGCCACAGACTGCGGGCGATCATTTCCGCATCCATGTATCCACTTATCCCCGTACTGTCTCTCTCTCTCTCTCCCTCTCTCTCTCTCTCTCTCTCTCTCTCTCTCACACACACACACACACACACACACACACACGCACGCACGCACACACACACACACACACACACACAGCGCGCGCACACACACACACACACACACACACACACACACACACACACACACACACACACACACACACACACACTTAAGTGCCCTAACCGACAGAGGAGGCTCAGGGCTTCAACTGATGTCACTGCATTGCCTCTCATTGGGAGGTCCTAGGTTTGAGTCCGAACGGTGACAGGATTTTCGACACTAGCTTGTCAGCTAGGTCGAATTCAGCCGCTGTCTGGATTCCAGCGGCCGGCTGCTCTGATAGGTAGTTTTCCGTTTTTTATCCGAACAATACCAGGAGAATGCCAGAACAGTACAAACGGGCCACAGCCAGCGGGCGATCTTTTCTTCGTCTTCCTTATCCTATCCTCACCCCTACTTACACTAATACTTGCACTACACTACCACACACATGCCTGGAGGCCAGTCGGGAGCTTAGAGCCTGTTCCAGCTGGCAGTGCCCCATCTGGTGGGAGATACCTGGTTGAGGAAATCACCGTCAGCCAACGGTACGTCGGCGCTGGATCTCGCCGCCCAGTGGGGAAAATCATCTCTACCTCCCGAGGAAAAACATGTACTACACTTACTTAATGTCCGTTATAGTTGACGCGCCCGGAATCTGTAGCAATTAATCAATACCTGCCATACACATAGGGAGATGTCAGGAGGGGAGGAACACATCCGCCTTTGTTTATGCCATGGACGACAGAAGATCTCAGAAGGTGACCAAATCAATCACCCTCGCTAACTCCACTCTGTATGTTCCTTCTCAGGATCGATCGTTGACGTAATCTCCCATTCTTCCTGGCCTATTTCATTTCGATTCGGAAAATTTCATACAAGCGTTGGAGATGTGAAATCACTACACGTGCTACAAGTGTCCAGAGACTCTATTTATGTATTGTTGTTGGATAAATGAATTAATAAAAAGCGTTTCCTGTTTCAATTCCCCCACCTCCTCCTCCTGTCTCTCCCTCCTTTCCTCTTACTCCCACCGCAAAGAGCGGGCCACCGCCCTGCCCGCTAGTCATACGTCTACCGTTTCGCTTGTTGCAGCCGCCACCACCTCCTCCACTGCCTCCGCCGCCTCCGCCGTCTCCGCCGCCTCCATCGCCTCCGCGGCCTCCGACGCAACTGCCTTCGCCACCGCCTCCATCGCCATTGCCGCCGCCCCGCCACCACCGCCTCCACTACCGCCATCACCACCACCACCATCACCACCACCACCACCATCACCACGCTCACCACCACCACCACTACAACTACTACTACCACCACCACCACCACCACCACAATTGCCACCATCACCACACTCACCACCACCATCACCAAGCTCATCACCTCCAACAGAATCACCACCACCGCAACCACCACCACAATACCCACCACCACAACCATCATCACCGCCACAACCATCACCACCACAACGACCCCCACAATCATCACCACCACTACCACCACAACCATCACCACCACCGCCGCCGCCGCAACCGCCGTCGCCACCTCCAGCACCGCCACTGCTGCCGCCGCCGTCGATAGAGACACCCACCGCGCCCAGAGGGGCCGGCCTCCTGTCACACTTCATTTGCACACTCTGTGTTCGGTTGTATACGAGTCGCAGATAAAAACGCTGTTCGCGAGAGCAACTCGTAACATCTTCGTTGTGCGGTGGCTGCAAGAGTAGCAACATTGGTCAGTTTTGTTAACGAAGAGCTAGAAGCACGAGAACGGTTTAATTGCTTCAGTGCTCCCTTTCTCCTTCTTATCACGAATTTTATTTTAAATTATTCACCTTTTTACTCTCCTATTATCGGTTTTCTTTTTTTCCTTTTTTTTGATTCCTTAATTCTGTAACTTATTCTCCTTTTCTGTTTTTCTTACTTCTCCCATGTTGATTTTTTGGGAGAGTAAGACAAGAGCAATACAAACTTAATTTTTAACTAAAGGTTTGTATTGTTTTGCGAAAAGTTTTATGAAGAAAGGGAATGGAAACTACGTTCTGACTTACCTGTGCAACATAATAATAATAATAATAATAATAATAATAATATTAACATAATTATATTATTATTATTATTATTATTATTATTATTATTATTATTATTATTATTATTATTATTATTATTAGTCTATCGGCCATTTCTGACCACGCACATGATGAACGTGTGTAACTTTTGGGATCAGGTGTATCCCTCGGTACGACAAGGATGTTATGCCTTGAAGGGGGAATTATGAAGTGAAAGATGATGAAGGGTGACGGGGATATCATCATTAGGGTATTATATACAGAGGTATGAAAATTACATATTGGATTTACATGCAGATATCTGCAGAATATTACGTTTCGTTATCGTATGAGCCCGAGTGGCGAAGTGTTATGTCAATTGAGGTTACTGATAGGTTTTATGTTTTTTTTGGGAGGAATCGTTTTAGATTGCTGGAACCACCAATATCAAAAGTTCTAGAAATACAAATTCAGTAACAGTAACAGCAGGGTTTCTTTACCGAGACTTTACGAAAAACCATCATATCTTTAACCCAATCAATCAAAAACTTCGTGGATGAAATAGATATGAATAATTTGCTATGATCTGAAAGCAATCGTGAAATGAACCCTATAAAGAATCTGGAGTCAATTGTAAAGCAAGAATTGGAGACATTCGAAATTACTTGTTCATCCGGGTTACAATTAATGGACCAGCTCATCGCAATGATGAAAATTTTTTTGGAAAATGCACATTCTCATTGTAGGAATGTCAAAATTTAGTGGAACAGTTTATAGTATGTGCACACAAAATATTAACTTGTACTCAATTTGAATGTATTTGTAAGAACGGAATACGCAAGTATATGTACGTAATACGTGTATGTACGTAATTTTCACACCTTTGTAAATAAGTGATAGTGTCATATTAGTGTTATTTCGTTGAAGTACCGTTTCCAGAGCGCCAATTTCCCTCCTGGCTACATTTTTCCTCATCCGATACCCGATACACTATTTCGAAAAGGCCGTATTTCGTCTCGAAGTTAATTGGATGGGGGCAACATTTTGTATGTGATTAGCCGCCACGAGATCTTCAAGCCAAAACCAGAGATCCGGGGCAAGGGCAGACTTGGTTCGGTTGACCATGGCCCACGCTCTTTCTCCGTGACCACTCATACGGTTTTGTGACGGCGGCGGCGGTCCAGACCAGATCGGAACGCCACAAAATGAAACCGGTTAGCACTAACGACAGATTGACGGCACCCGGTGAAGAAATTGATTGAGATCGATGGCGGATTGCAACGAATGTTTTACATCCAATTCTGTGAAATCGTGGTTTCTGTGCGGGCATGTCCTTTCAAACACAGACCGGTGTGAGTGACTTGGGGATATTGGAGTTTATACGGTTGACGAATGAAATTTTGTATGATTGGCGAAAAGTACCTTAAGACGAGTTGGGTTCTTTTCAGATTGTTTTTGACCCATCGTTTTGTTAATTCATAATTGTCTTGTTAGTCAAATGTTTGAAGTTTAGGGGATTTGAAATAGACTCTGAATTTCACATCTTTTCAATACAATCGTTTTTCCTGCAATTGGGTTTTACTAATGATTATTTCTAAAATGTGATATTTATTTTTGTTAATTTAATACTATTAATTTCTTTATAGAAAAGAATAAGAGTGGATATTTTTATTCATATTTTACAAGCATAAGAAACCCGAAATTGATCGGGCATTTATTTATCACATTCATGTACTAGATAATTAGCATATATGGTGTTGCCCGCGTTTTACATACAGATACTTCACACTAACACCAAAACATACACTTCGCGTGTTTAGGGGAAGAAAAAATGAGTTATAATCAAATTTACAATTTAAATTGAAAACTGAAAAATTTCTGTCTATTAATGTCTGGAATTCATTATTCTCAGTCTGTTAGACCGAAACTCTAGCTAAGCCAACCTTGCTCGCTCCCCTGCTACCTTACCTTTTGATCCCTACCCCACTCGATCTTGTTCGACGTTGCCCTGTCACCATCCCCAAACACCATCTACTTCACTTTCTTCTAAATAAAATAATTAAAACAAGTGTACTAAAAGAAGTTATATTTACTCATATCTATGCTTTTGTGGAAATCTATGTATCACCCAATACAATACAATAAATCACACTTTCCTACGAAAGTCATACTATCTGTAACGGGATTAGCATCAACATAAGTATTTACATGCTCTTGTTTCATTATTTTTACTCATTAATTTCCTCTTCTCTTGTACACTTAATACTTTCACCCCTCGATGCAATTAAGATCAATTTCCAAGTTACCTTTATAAATATATTTGCAAAGAAAAACTAGCAAATATTATCATTCTCTAATAGAAATAATTCACATTACGCAAGTTAACAAAATGTAGACAATTATACAATGCTCTCTGCTCTTGGTTTAGTTCGAAATTTGATTTTAACAATGTGTGAGATATTACAATGAGGTTGCGTACAATGCAAAGCAAGTTTTTCTTAATGCATGAAAACATTTTGAATCACTGTTCTTGATCACCCAAAAGCATACGTATCAAATTTTGGAAGAATCATTCTAGTGATACGTACTAAATATTTTCTAATACATAGTTGATGTAAACAACTTCACTTTTAAATAAAAGATAATCATACTGGTTAATTTAAGAGGTTGAGCATTTTTGTTATAGTTCTCTCACATTCTATTTCAATCTCTTGTGGACATATTGTAAATTTTGCTCGATAAAGCGAAATATTGGAATGGTACCATATTTCAAAAATAGTATTTTAAGATGATGTGGAAATAAACTATTAAATTAAATGCATAATAGGAGAAATCATCATGTCAGAATATACGCTAATTATAACGACCAAGGCATAACCGCGCAATTTTCTTGCTCACTGTTGACCCAACAACGCTAACAGCACTCATGAATTACGCAATAGCCGCATTCATAAACAAATGACGGTTTCCTATTTCACACCTTTGTTTAAGTCGACATTGTTCTGACCTACAAGATCTGACGCAGCAGCAAAAACATGATCCGATTGGCATTGTTGACTCTTGACGTATTATTGCAGAGTAATTCTTCATAACAGGGTGATTTATCCACAAGATGGTGATTCATTTCTTCGCGGCCACTTTTCCGGTTCTTCCTGTTACTCGTCCGAAACGTCAGCATTCAAAAAGGTGATTTCCCAAATTTCTTCCATTTTAACTTCCCATTGTAATTGCGTGATATTTCACACTAGAGGGAATACTGTTATATCAGATTGCGACTCATTCATTGCAATCATTTATTCATTCATTCCATTAAAATATGATGGCGTCTGAATATTACTTATTCAGCGAAAACTAGGTTTGTTGTCGATATTATACGATTCAAATGGGAATTCTCTGTTCATAGTACTATATTTTTCTTTTGTACTATATCACCTTGAGATTTGTGTTCTCACACTCAGAGAACACAGTGGGAATAACCCGGCATGAATACAGCGGGCATTTGTATTTACATGAATTTAATTTTTTGATCATTTGATTTTACAGGTATTTGTGTTTAAATTATTATTGCTATGGTTGAGTCATGCACGAGTGTAGCAAACAATAGAGGTACAGGGAAGGGCATGCTCGTCTTTCAAAAACAACAGGAAGACCAGCTTTCTGATGTGGAGATTAGTATGCAATTTTATCTGAAATAACTATTCTTCTGAAAGAACTGTCTGGTTCAATTTATATCAGCTTGTGAGAGCCATGTAGAAAATTGTAGTTTCGCACGTCTACTAATTGAATCAAGTGACAATAGAAAACTTTTTCTTAGAAATATTGAGTTTTTGGTACTATTGTTTTTGTTTTTGTGGTATACTATTGTGTTTCTACTTTTGATTGTTATATATATCGTATTAATCATTTTGTGATGCATTTTTAGCATGGAAATCGTAATGCAAGATAACATATTTACTATAATATCTTTACGTGAAAGGGTAATAAACATATCTTTATTATTACTTTAATACTTTCCTTTTTGTGAGATTTTTTAAAAATTATATATTAATGATCCTTTTTAGTTGATCTGCTCAGCTTGCAGTCACAACAATTTCTTTGGATACTTGAACTTGAGTAGGTATCTGAAATGACCCGTAATATAAATCCATTTTTTTTAGCTTAGTTGTCACCGCCAACCGCATGGATCTAAATCACTATTCTTATAATAAGTCTATTAATTGCCATTATTTTTGTCCCGTTTTCTTTATTATTGGTATTATTATTAATATTTTTAATATTATTATTATTAAAGTTATGTTCTAAATTCCGTTGAAATGGGATAGTAATGATTATGTCGAGACGAGTAATGAGCATGAATGGAGAATATGGAGAAGGGGGGGGACAGGGAAAACGGGACAACCCCATTGAAATCAGCCGTGAATCAGCTTTGTCCACCATGCAATACCTTTGGATGCTCGAGGATGGTTTTCGCCATGTAGTGATTGGATAGAAGGCGAAAGCCCAAAAGCAAACCTTTCAGTATCGCATAACTTCTTATCATCTGAATCATCAATAATAGTTGTCGTCGGGCCATAATTGCCTCCAGTGCTCTTAGTTTCCGCCTCACATGTTCCGTCTGTGCTAAGGAATAATAAAAAAATGCCGAATTATTATTCTTTATCTGTGTTAGAATTGTAGCTGAGAACACTCCTAGGGTGTTTTCCCTAGATGGGAGAACAAACGCAGATTGCACTTTTCTTGAGCTCCGGATTCCACACCCTCAGGGCTGGATTGAAATCTTACGGGGTCCTAAGCATGACCATTTTGTTGACCGTCAACAATTTGGCCAAATAATGAAAATATTGAGCATTTTTACAATCTAAGTAAATTAATTAATTAATTAATTAATTAAAATATTTAACTTATGAACATTGAACATACGTGCTTGTGTGCGCACTAGTTAACGTGTTTCAAACATATTTGTATCTAAAATGATGTTTAAAAGGTTTATTTTAGTCAGAAGTATATCGTAATATCACAAACAAAATAAATTCGCGTCCCCGGCAGGGACAGATGAATACTTTTGCACAATGCGATCACATACCAATTCTCTCCCCCCACCCCGCGCCGTCGGATGGAATTTGCCTAATAGCAAGATAATGCTTATGAATCCCTCGCCCAATGACAAAAAAAAAGTATTTGTAAAATAATTGTTAATCAAATAGTCTACAGCACTGAAATGTTTGTATTAAAAACTAAGGATTTTTTTTCTGGGTGGTGGCCCCAAAACGATTTCGCGCTTGGAAGTCCCGCAGGTCCTAAATCCAGCCCTGACTCCCCCTCCTCCGCTTCGCATCACGTTCCCAGCGTGCATACGCCCCGCCTCCGCCCGCAGGCATGCGTTTTGGAAGGCGGCAACCGGCAACGCCACCCGCAGGGAACCTGTCCTTTGCCGCTGCCGCCGCCGCCGCCGCCTGGCGTGTGAACTCGCCACGCTAACGCGCTCCCAGCGTGGCGCTGTGCGGCCCGCAGGCCTTTCCTTCTGGAGGTCCCCCGCCTCGGGTTTTTAAATTGATTGATTGATTTTTTCATGTTTCCGGGCGCGTCAACTGCTCAGGTCATTAGTCCCGTTAGTGTAGTGCATGTTTGTTCTCGAGAGATGGCGGTGATCTTCCCCCGCTGGATGGCGAGATCCGGCGCCGACCTACCGTCGGCTAGTGGGGTTTCCCCCTAACCAGGACTCTCCCACCAGCGGGGCACCGCCCCTGCCGGGACAAGCTCTAAGCTCCCGACCGGTCTCCCGGGATATGTGGTAGTGTAGTGCATGTTAGTGTACGTGTGTGTGTAAGAGGAGAGGGTAGGACAAGGAATGGGAAGGACAGATCGCGCGCGGTCCGTGGCCCGTTTGCTAGGGTACTGCTCCGGCATTCGCCTGGTTTTGATCGGAGAAACCACGGAAAACTACCGATCAGAGCAGCCGGCCGCTAGAATTCTCCTCCAGACAGCGACTGAATTCGACCTAGCTGAAAAGCCAGTGTCGAAAATCCTGCCGCCGTCAGGACTCGAACCTAGGTCCTCCCGGTCAGAGGCGCTGCAGTGACATCAGTTGATGCACTGAGCTACCGCTCCCGGTCGGGTTTTTAAAAATCAATGTTTTTCGTGAAGTCGTAGGCTTCCGCGGCCAGAGTCATGTAAATGATCTTGGCTGTCCAGGTGACGCCGCGTCGAAGGCTGTGTTGCCGACGTTTCGACCATCTTGTCGTGGTCTTCCTCAGGGCTGTTGTGACCACATCTGCGCACAACAGCCCTGAGGAAGACCACGACAAGATGGTCGAAACGTCGGCAACACAGCCTTCGACGCGGCGTCACCTAGTCAGCCACGATCATTTACAATATTTTTCACCACAAACATCGGTATATTAACATCGATATTTTGGTTTCTATGTTTTCTTCACACCGATATTTTCTTGCAAAAACATCCATATTTTTTTAATTTTAATTTTTAATTTTTTTAAAATAAAGGGGTTGATGCACGCTGTAGAATAGAAGCAATCCAGACCAATATCGTTGTTTTACGTCTTTCTCTTTATCACGCTGCACATTTCGCCTGTGCAATCTGAGGGAATTTCAGGTGGTTTTACTTCGATGGTTATGAATGTGTTTAGGGTAAAGTAGCGAAACACGATGTTCTTTATTGTTAATTTTATTTTTTACATTCTACAATACTTTTTATTAACATGCTGATAACCAAACAATAAAATAAATCCCCTTTACGTACTATAATTAAAAATGGATAGGAAAAGAGCATATTTATTGGTCTATAATTAAAACATCGATGTTTTCATCGACATCGAAAACCCTTTAGCGATGTATCGAAACATCCATGTTTTGGTAAAAATTTGCCATCACTAGTGGTGCGGAGAAAGAGGGGAGGAACGGTGCCTGACGGTGGCGGAGGGGACGGCGACAGGGGAGTGGCAGTAGCGGTCGTTGCAATGGTAGTGCGTGTGGCATGAAAATGTCAGTGTGATGATAGTATGAAATGTGATGATAGTAGCAGTGAGTGGCGGTTGAGGTGTTGTTTGTTGTTGTTGTTGTTGTTGGAGGTGGTGGTGGTGGTGGTGATGGTGGTGGTGGTAGCACTGGCGGTAGTGGCAATGGTAGTAGTGGGAGCCGTGACGTGTGGGGACGAAGTGTGCTCGACAGCGAACTTTGGTCCTGCAAGAGTAGTGACACATTGCTTGCGGCGGTGGTGGTCGTGTTGGCGTTTGTGTTTGTCGTATCGTTGTTACGGTTGGTGGTGGCGGTGGTGGTGGGGGTAGCAGTGGCAGTGGTGGTGGTGGTGGTGGCGGTGGTGGCGGTGGCGGTGCCGATGGCTCTGGTGGTAGTGGTGGTGGGGGTGGGGTGACAGTGATGGTGGGGGGGCGGTAGTGGTGGTGATGGTATTGACGGCGAGAAGACGGGGACGGGAAGAACATTTTTTTTAACAAACAAGTAATGCAAATTAATAAAGAGATTCACGAGTAGATTTCGCTCTATAATGGGTGGTTATTGAAAATGTTGTACACGTAACGATAGTTGGGTGAAATGATACCGTAGTTTTTCGTAGTCATAGTCGTGTAGTTGGGTGAAGTTAGCTACACAAACCAATAGCCTTTTCGACACAGATAATCTCTCTGCGACGCTCGCGCATTTCTGAGTCGGCGCCGAATCTTCGGCCTTTGACTTCCTTGAGTAAAAACATTCTTGGGAACAGCCAACGCAAAAAATTCTAATGCATTTCGGACCTTTTGGTACAGACCTTTTTGAGAGATATACGGCTTGTCTTGAATCACCGACCTCGCGCAAGTACTACAATGTATCTTTTTAAAATTAAATAAGCGCATTTCACACTGTTTCGTTTAGACATAAACGATTTAGAAAGCCGATCGTTAAAAAAAGGCAGCAGTGGAGGTCGTTGTTGCGATAGTAGAACAACTTTGTGACTTCCATGAATTGATTGTTAGTGGTTCCGGGCGCGTCAACTACTATGGTCATTGGTCCCGTACGTGTAGTGACAAGCTCCCGACCGGTCTCCCGGCATGTGTGGTATTGTAGTGCATGGTAGTGTAAGTGCGGTAAAGAGTGAGGATAGGATAAGAAAGTGTCAGAACACCGGCATTCGCCTGGTGTGCATCGGAGAAACCACGTAAAACTACCCATCAGAGCTGCTGGGCTTTAGAATTCTCCCCCAGTCGGCGGCTGAAATCGACCTAGCTGACAAGGTAATGCCGAAAATCCTGCCACCGTCGGAACTCGAACCTAGGACCTCCCAGCCATAGGGACTGCAGTGACATCAGTTGATGCTCTGATCCGTCTCTCCCGGTTTGTGACTTCAAGCCTTTGCGATGGAAGGGGCGGTGTAGGCGTGGTTGGGCTTCCACTCGGCGAGATTGATACCCGTCAGCTGAGCCGGTCCGCGCGGCGGCAGTGGCCTGTTTGTGTTCCCCCTTCTCCTGCCGCTTCTCCCACTCCGAACCCTCCGGTTCGCGTCTCGTGCCTTGGACCCGCGCACGTGGGTTAGGCGACTGTTGCGCGCGCGCTCGGCTGACTGCGCGCGCGCGCTATCTAGGAGTGATGAAGAGAAACGTGGACTGGGACGTTTGATGTTTGGTGGCAATGCCGGTAGAGGTTGCTGGCAGCGTTTTGAAGTGCTGTTCATGAAGTGGCATCGGCAATGGTTCCTGTGTTGCTGTTTTATTTTTTATATTCATTATATAAATAATTCGTTTTGGCTAGGGAAATGTTTTATTTTAATTAGTATAATATTTACATTATTAAGGAATACAAAAATGTGATATTCCATTATGCCTGCTTTCCCGTTTCTAATGAAAAATTAGGACATTAATTTCGCAAGTAATTGATTGTTGCTTAGTAGTATTGTTTCAATACATGTGAGGGTTTTGAAAAATGAATGTGCGCCTTCGGGAGATAACATCCTTATTTCAGTAAATTTAGCCATTTGACAGTGCACCAAACATTTGTGAGATAAATATCCTAAAGGCCTATACAATAACAATAATACCTTAATTATTTTTTATATGACATGGGCGTTTCAAGGGTTCTAATGAAGGAGTAGTGACAAAAAGCCCGAAGGACTTTGGCCCGAGAGATTTTTTGGAATCCATACCATTAGAGCCAGTTAATGCTAGTGGAGTACACGATTTTATATTTACTATCTTTTTAATTTAGATTTACTTGTTTACTAATTAACTAGATGATGATTTTACTCGGCTTGCAATATTTTGATTCTCGTTTGCCTTTTCAATTTCTCCCTCCTATAATTCCCTTTCTTAATTTCTTCTCATAATTGTCATCATAAGGGAACACGTTGCGTCATTCATCTGTTTTAAGACTTTCTCCTAACTAAGATCTTCTCGATCCAGGCAAGTTATACATTATATCATTATAAGATGTCGGCAAGTTAATATCGGTAAGTTATACCGATATTATACTCCCTGAAACAAACAATAATCCCCAATAACAAGCAATAACGAATCAGTAAAAAAATAAATAATATTACAACATTAATTTATTAATGTGAAATCATACTGAAGCCAAAGAATTCTTGAACAGTTAATTGTTCGATTTTGCTTTTGCGTTTCAATTTCTTGATGTGCTCCTGAATCGTGTAAAAGAAGAGGCTGACTTTTTTTTTGTTTGTTGCAGGTAAATTCGATTTTCTCGCAATTATTTGTTCACATTGGCATCCCCGTGTGGTGAGTAAACAGACCCTGTTTTGAAACTTTTGTTTACTGTTGTTACTATAAAATACTTTAATCTTTGAATTTTTAATTTCACAAATTAATTCATTCTTTGTTTCATTTTACTTCTAGTATTTACTGTCGTTTTAAAAAAACCGGAAATACAATCTATATTCCTAATTTCCAATGCCTGGAAATATTGAATGAGAACTAAGCGTGTCCGGCCATGTGAGAAGTGTTTATGGTTTCGTTGGAGACCTAAGATCTCGCGAAAAAATCCAAAAACCACTGTTTCGATTTTGACTGAAAAATGCAATTATTTTATTGTGTTACTCCCACTATTCTCACACTGCTTACCAACAGAATTCTCATACTCAGTGCGTTACTGCTTTCGTTGCAGCTGACGTCATGTGACAGCGAAACTCCAAGGAAGAGACCTGTCGCCCGTAAAAAAGTTGAAATTTTCGTTATGGGACAACAACTTTTTTGATAATCTTTGGGAGTAAAGAACTATGTGTTTTGTGTCCTTACATCTTATACTACGTTATTGCAGTATTCGTGAAATCAATTTTAATTGAAAAATTTAATGTACTGTAGAGTTATACGAGAGTATTTCATTTGTTGTTCTTGAAAAGTGTTGTGCTGCAATTGTATGTTGTGTGTTCAGCAAGATTTTTGCTTATGCGGGACACTAGTTTTCTTTCGTTTTTTTTTTTTTTTTTTTTTTCGTTATAATTCTTGAATTTCTAGACTCGGTTTTACTGTTGTAATTTTGAGAAATATTTAGTAGAGCCAATAAGGAGTAAAAGTAAAAAGTAAAAGATGGGTAGGAAATAATTGCTTGAAATTATATTCTTTCATGAAAGACGTTTTGAACATCATTACAGTTGGTTTTGGGTCGATTTTGAATACCGGGAATTTTGATTTCTTGTAATAGTTTTCTAGATTGTTAGTACAATGTAAAATAAGGGGTCTTTATTTTATTGCGTTATTGCTAGCTAGTGTAACCTCAGGAAAGAACGAAACGAAGAGTTTTATTACAGTCGTGTAATAAAATAACGAATTCCAATAATCCACACAAACATTCCAAAGTAGGAGAAAATCAGAGAGATGTAATGAAGCCAGGTGAAGTATCGCAATATTGTTACAGTACCAGAAGATCGAAAGCACGAATGACTAGTACTACCATCTACCGTCAACGGGTTGCACTAGATGGTGTCGCGGTTCGTTTAGGAGTCTCCGTAGTCGAGTGATGGAATAGACCTTACATTTCGAAGGCTATATGAACCTGCTAAACATAGTTTTCGGCAAAATTTATACTAATTGGAAACCTAAATTTCTCTGGGCGTCTTTTGACCTTAGTATTCTGTAGAGATATCAATATTTCACCCGTTACATTCCAATATTTCGTAATATAACATCCAGGAAATACACGTTAGATCAGTTTATCATAAAACTATGAATGGATACTGAAAATAAGATTTTGTTTAAGGGAAAGAATTGTTTTAACGTACAGAAAAAAATGAACAGCCCATTGAAAATGTATGAAGTGTTCATTATCCGCCACTAGTTTTATTATTTACGTTTATGAAACTGCGGTTCGTATGATGTCAATTCAAATTTCCATTTGTTTGAAAGAGAATTTTTACGTCCTATACCAATTCATATCAAACAACTTTCCGGACAACTGTTAATTCCATGTAAAGTGTAAGTAATGGCTTTAGCTTCTCTTTCGTCTAACCACATGTTGTAAAGTTTACAAATGAGTTGAAAAATTGTAATGTAATGTAAAAGTAAGTGTCAGTGAAACGAATATTATTTAAAAAAGTTATAAGTACATAATACCTGAAGTTTAACAGATTCAACAGATGTACAAGAATTGAATTGCAAAACGTGTATGAAAGCATTTAAAATACGAATACGGAAGTTGAAGATACAATTTTTATAATAAATATTTTATAATAATAATATATAATATATTTTTATATATAATGTAAATAAACAATTATCTGCGACCCCTTGGCTATCGTGACTTCCTTTGTCATCGATTGTGTTAATGTATTCACACTCGGTCATTTCAGGAGAAAAACACACACACACACATGCCAACAAATTCTTCCTATTAGCAAGAAAACTGACATTTATCTTTTGGTCTCGGAAGCATCCCCCTTCCAACGTCTTTTTTGGCACTTTCAATTTCGTCGGTCCCGATCACCCAAACTTTGTACGCAAAGCACTGTTGTAGACTCAGGAAGTAATTAGGGAGTAAATAAATGTTAGAGAGTAAATAGATATAAATAATTAGAGAGTATATAAAACATAAATGTAATTTCATTATCTGTGCACGTCTTCTAGAATTCAGTGGGAAATATAGTTATTCAAATTATCGTTTCCATGTTGTTGCGGCAGGAAGTATTATTCCTTGACGAAGGACATCATGGATAAGAGCCCAAAATGTATTGCTTATTTATCCTTGAAAATAGATTTTATTACATTGAAGCTTTTCTTTTCGTTTCTTTTTTTAAATTCAAAATTCATGTAGTATATGACTTAATGTAGGGATCACTGAATTTTGAAAATGTGCACAGAATTCACTTTTCCCCATAGCACGTCATACGCTGTTTTAACTGTTTTTTGACGTAAAATAAATAAATAAATAAATAAATAAACAAATAAAAAAATAAATAAATAAATAAATAAATAAATGAGAGATTTGTGAACAGCAAGTCCACCAGTGACAAATTTGCGTTTTTCTTCTTTGGTATTCGACAAAAGTAGATTTTGTTCTTCTGCAAATCTTAGAAATAGTATCGGTGAAATGTTATAAGCAGAACCTTCTGGACGTGATAGAAGAAGAGAAATCATCATGAACCTGCTGTGCAGAAACTATGCATTTCTTAGCAATACGCCAAATACATTTGTTTAATTAATTGATAAGTTTAAGATGTTGAAATTTTTACATCTGAAATGAGTATCCTGACTACAAAACAAGTCAGAAACGGTCCAGAATGTTAGTTGTTTTTTTTTATTGATTTTGTCGTGTTTCCGGGCGCGTCAACTGCTTTGGTCATTAGTCACGTTAGGGTAGTGCATGGTTTTCCCGGGAGATGGCGGTGATCTTCCCGCGCTGGATGGCAGGATCCGGCGCCGACCTACCGTCGACTTGCGGAGTTTTCCCCTAACCAGGACTCTCCCATCAGCGGGGCACCGCCTCACCCGGGAGAAGCTCTATGCTCCCGACCGGTCTCCCGGAATATGTGGTAGTGTAATGCATGTTAGTGTAAGTGTGTGTGAAAGGGGAGAGGATATGACAAGGAAGAGGAGGGAAAGATCGCGCGCGGTTCGTGGCCTGTTTGGTAAGGTACTGCTCCGACATTCGCCTGGTGTTGATCGGAGAAACCACGGAAAACTACCGATCAGAGCAGCTGGTCGTTAGAATTCTCCTCCAGACGGCGACTGAATTCGACCTAGCTGAAAAGCTAGTGTCGAAAATCCTGCCGCCGTCGGGACTCGATCCTTCCGGTCAGAGGCGCCGCAGTGACATCAGTTGATGCACTGAGCTACCGCTCCCGGTCCCAGAATGTTAGTGTTCTGTTCCATTTGCTGGTGTGCTTTGAAGCGAGTAAACACTTAAAATACGACATAGTTTGACAAAAATTACTATTAGAGACCTCTGTATGTAAGTGTGTGTGTAATGAAATATCAGGCTGCGTGTGTCCGCCGAGCATCCTTCACAGAGGAGGCCGCCGTCCGCCGGTATAATTAATGAGTTTGCTCTGAATTCGCTGAGATGTCGCCGGCCGGACGAGGAAAGGCTGCTGCACCCGTCAGCGGAATCCGTAATGATTGCCTACCTGCGGTATCCGTCATGGCGACCGCCCCGTTATGCTTGTTGTCCACGGTCAGATTTTTTTGTAAAACGAGTTTGATGAAACGTGCATAAAATATCTTATATTATATATATCTTATATCTATATTTACTGCATGTAAAAGATCCCTAAGCCTAAATGATGCCTCTGAGCTAAATTCAAATCGCCTGTTTCGTCGCCCAAGTAATACCTTCTTTCTCCCATGGTTGGTGAAAGAAGCGAAGTTGCCTCATGGCCTGAGTCTCGCCACGTAAAATATGGCACATTCAATTCAATTCAATTCAATATAAAAGTTTCATAAAACAAGTGAATATTTGTCACCATTCCCGTCACCTTGTTGAACGCGATTACGATCGGAAAAAATGTTCCGCACTCGTAAAGAAATCCAAATTGTGACCACGTTTCTGAGTAACAATGTATTTTAATAATTAAATTTGTTCAAAGAATTGGTCGCTCTGATCGGGATTCGAACACAGGCCTTCCGCTTTACGCCCAGCTGCTCGAGCTTAGAGCAGCTGGACGTTAACCAGAAGGCCCAGGTTCGAATTCCGGTGGGGGTGACCAATTCTTTGGACAAATTTATTTATTAAAACAAATGTGTTGTACACGATCAAAGTTTCTGTAAAATTGTTTGTCGTGTGGGGAATATTGTGTACTAGCATTACTATTTCGACCTCCAGTCCTGCATTACGATTATCGTAATAAAAGGCGTTGACAGTACACAAGTGAGGATACTTCTGGTATTCATCTGGAAGCACGCTTCCCTCATCCGCTCACAACCAACACGTCGCGTCGATGGAGGGATCGATTTGATTTTTCAAGTCTGCCGATTTTCTCGTGGATAATTCTGAGAGTGGGAGCTTTTCAGAATGACACCCACTCCCAGGGAATAGCGAAGCATCACTGCATTCGATTATTTTTCATCGGGGACATTGGTATAAAACCATTGAACCTCCAAGAAAACTACTAGGTAAAATTTGAGAGGACATTAACCAATAAATTTTCTTAAGACACTCCAGCATTTGCGTGTCGCTTGATTTTCAGCTGAAATCCAACATACATCTCATTTCATCTCATTATCGGGAACGACAATGTCTAGTTTTTGAAAGGTTAATCTCGCGCTTTTTAAAATGTTATTATTATTATTATTATTATTATTATTATTATTATTATTATTATTATTATTATTTTAACCTTTTTGAACTATTAGTTAACTAATATTGTTGGGGAGGGGTTCTGAAACTCAGAGAGCGTGCGCAGATGATTTTTTGGCTCATACGTCACTGTTTTTTGACTCAATAAATATCTAAAATATCTAAAATTCGACGTTCTTTATTGCAACATTAGAGGTATGCAGCAGCAAAAGTGTTGCACAAAACTACCCAAATGATTGTCCAAAAAGCAGGAAGCGCACTGCCCAAGAACAACAAATAAAATATTCTCGTATGACACTGCAATAAATTAAATACTTTTGTCGGTGGCATGCGTCTTCAACCTCTGTTAAAGTGCAACCCTGCAGGTTTGTTAAGTGCACGTGTACCTATCTGTATGTTACGAAATTTAACATCCTTAGCAACGGATTTTAACATCCTTAGCAACGTGAACAACCATCGATTCACCGCAAGTGAAATGTTTGTTAAGAAAAAACAGGGCGATGTACAAAACAAATCAGATTCAAACAATTCGAAGTCGTTCACATTGGCTTGGGGAATAATTATTCTTAATTGTAATGTTAATAGTACAGTTATAAAAATGTATATTAGGTAAATTAATAGCATTTTTCTAACATTCCACCTAATGAAACTCTACTCTGGTAATCATACTTTCTGACGAAGTGAAGTTGTCGCCACTAGAAGACAACGCGCCAATTTCCTAACCGTCATTTCTTTAGGTTCAGGAGAATTATTTGCATTCATCTTTCTCGAACCACGGTTCGATAAGAATATTGTTTATATAGATATATTCCAAACAACACCCCTCAATACATTAAAAAGGTGCCGCAGCAACAGAATTAATGTGTTTTCTATCGCAATAATGTCGTAAATTTTCGCATAATTCGCGAGATTTTATGGTGACCGATAAAATGCTGAACATACCACGAAATGTTACAGCATTGCTACAGCTCCGCTACGCTCCGCCTCGATTTTTAACTTTTGCCCTCGGCAGTAATAACACTCATAACATTTCTAGGTATGTTAATAGCTATAACAAATACTGCATTGACTTGCTATAGTACATACGGATACTCAGTACAATAGTTCTTTATATTCCAAGAATAACGTTGCTCTTTCAAAATGCAACGTGTGAAAGGAACTGTTAAATGACGGAGAGTTTGTTCCTTGGAACCTTGCTGTCATATGTCAGCTATGTCGTAACCAGTAACGCACTGCGTATGAGAATTGAGGGGGCATTTAATAAGAAAATTGGCGGATTAACACAATAAAATACTTCCATTGTTCAGTCAAAATCGAAACTGTTTTATTGTTCTTGGATTTGGAGTTTTCGGGTATCTAACGAAACTATAGAAATCTCTCACATGGCCGGAGGCTGTATAATTTTCTGTCAATTTATCCCGAATTGAAATAAGTACTATACAAGTTTTGTTTAGTGCTAAATTACTGCACTTGGATAACAAAAGCTTGCGCGAAGGAATGGACATTTTGACGCAATGGGCTTTGTGTGGGCCCTCGGTGGCTTGTTGGTTAGCAGGCTTGCTTTCCACGGCGCAGCCCCTGGTTCGAAACCCGGCCGAGCACAATAATAACTGCGCTTGTCTTAGAAATGTGCCAGTATCTATTGCTGTATGACGAAGAGAAAGCTCACCCTAAGGTTATGAAGATCAGAATATACGGTGAAGGGTTGTCTTCGGGCTAAGCACACGGGTGGCAGGGTCACCGCTGGTCGGCCAAGGCTTGTAGAAGGCTGTCGCGCCAAACCGGAGAGCGGGACTTAGTGTGAATTTCTAACCTCCTTGTTTACAGCAAAGGGTAGATGCTGGACGCCGAAACTTGATGCAAAGACATCTTTGCGGTACTCTACCCTCATGTCTCTGAACCAACCAAATTTTATTTTTGTTATAAAGAACCGAATTTTTTTTTTCCTTTTTTTTTTTTCTTTTTTTTTTCGTTTAAGGTAGAAGTGACGCTACATTGTTGAACATTTTGGGTCGTTTCGAGGAAAATACATAATGAACCTATAAAAGGAAATGTTTAATAATAAACCTTGTGAATGCGGTAATTAAAATTAAGCATCTCGAAATGTATTGAGAGCAGCCAGGTATTTTCTCCATAATTAAAACGAAATTTCAATTATGACTTACACTAATCAGTGTAAACATTTTCGTGATATTGTCTCCTACAAATAATTGAATTCCGTACTTGATTTTCAATTACGACGACACAAATTTAGAATATTTTATTTAAAAAGTATCTATACCAGGCACGGGCCAAAGTTCTTTTGTGTCTCGCATTCGAACACACCCTTAACCGTATTTGCAGTGCGTCTTTAACAACACGGCAATCATGTTATAAATTCGTTTGTGACCTCCATTACCTTATTACTACCGACAGACCAGTCCCGACACCTCCTTTTGTGCGTATCAGCTCTTTGTGCGCCCCGGCGCCTGCTAGCTGGGTGCGGCGCCGTCTGCATACGTTTGAGCCACTTCATCCGCCGCCCGGCGGGCGCGTTCGTTAGGCCGTGATTCACAGGTATACACATATACAGAGAGAAACACCTACTCGTACACATTCACACACGCGCATAAACACGTAAGCAGACACACCGAGAATCATACACAATCAGAAACGTACACACACATGCAGAGAAACAAGTGCACATATGCGAAGAAACACGCACACATGACGAGAAACACTTGCACAGGCAGCAAACACTCGCACATGCAGAGAAACACGCGCACATGCAGATAAACAATAATAATACAAATAATAATAATAATAATAATAATAATAATAATAATAATAATAATAATAATAATAATAATAATACAAATAATAATAATAATAATTATTATTATTAATTATTATTATTCATTGCGTATAGACTTACAGAAAGTATCAAGCAAAGTCTGTCTAGAAAAAAATTATTAAAATGACAGTAAGTTAATTACATTTTTTTAAAACTACATTCGCTTAGAGTAATATTCAATATGTTTACCTTATCTGAATAAATTATATGTTCATGCACTTGCCGAGTATAACACACGAAGTTACAGGGAAACTCTCGTATTGCCGAGAAACACACCCTTATGCATAGAAATACATGTACATGCAGAGAAACACGCGCACATTCAGGGAAACATACATACATGCCAACAGACACTCATATGCCGAGAAACACATGCACATACCGAGAAGCACTGGCACCTGTAGTGAAACACTCACACCTGCAGAGAAACGTACGCAAATGCGGACAAATACACTCAAATGCATATACACACGCAAATACAGAGTAACAATTGCACACGCAGAGAAACATGCACATGTGGATAAACACTCAAAAATGCAGAAAAGCACACACACATACACACAAACTCAGAGAATTACTCAGACACACATGGAGAGAAACATTCCCACACCGATAATTTAGGTATAAATTGTAGCGTGCAATTTAATGCAGAAAGCACTATTATGCGGACAAATACACTCAAATGCATATACACACGCAAATACAGAGTAACAATTGCACACGCAGAGAAACATGCACATGTGGATAAACACTCAAAAATGCAGAAAAGCACACACACATACACACAAACTCAGAGAATTACTCAGACACACATGGAGAGAAACATTCCCACACCGATAATTTAGGTATAAATTGTAGCGTGCAATTTAATGCAGAAAGCACTATTATTCGGACGGAAGTTTGTATCAGTGTCGTGTATTCAACAGCAAGAGAAGTTGTCTTGCGCCTAGCCGCCCCTCTGTCACTTCCCGGTTCCAAGCAGTGCAATCCAAATCTGGAGTACCTCAGGGTCCAAATTATAAATTCTCTCCTGACCTTTAACACAGCCCGTTCCTACCGTCTTGGGGCCCTCCCGTGTCGGGTTTTTGTGCGTCCTGGAGGGAGTGGCCACCTCCACACACTCCCTCTCCCCGCCGCTTTGTCTGTTCCCTCCCAAGACGAAGTGCCGCCGAGGCTTTAATTAGGAATACTCTTACGATTTTGCAAAAGCGAAATATATCACCACCCACACCCCTTTCATTAGTGTCTTGTTTCCTTCGTGTTACTGTCCATCCAATCCCCTCGTTGCCCGTTCGCAGTGCAATCCAAATCTGGAGTACCTTAGGGTCCAAATTATAAAATCGCTTCTGATCTTTAATGCAGCCCATGCCTATCATTGCGGAGCCCTCCTGACTCGGGTTTATGTGCGTCTGGGAGGGAGTGGCCACCTCCATACGCTCTCTCCTTTACTCCCAGCCGCTTTGTCTGCCTCCTCGCAAGAAGTACCGCCAAGGCTTATGATGGAAAAGCAAAATACACCAAGACCCACACCACCTTCAGTTGTGAAGTCAATTCTGAATCACGCTTCAGGAGTTTACATTGCATTAGTTCCTTGTTTCCTTCGTGTTACTCTCCTTCCCGCCCCTTAGTTGCCCGTCCGTAATGCAATCCAAATCTGGAGTACCTCAGGGTCCACATTTTAAATTCGCTCCTGACCTTTAACACAGGCCGTTCCTACCGTCGCGGTACCCTCCCGACTCGGGTTTTTGTGCGCCCGCCTGGGAGAGGTCACCTCCATACTCTCTCCCTCCCTCTTCCCCCGCTTTGTCTGCCCCTTGCAAGACGAAGTGCCGCCGAGACTTCAATTAGGAAAACTTACGATTTTGCAGAAGCGAAATACACCACGACCCACACCCCTTTCAGTTGCGAAGTCAATTCTGAATCACCCTACAGGAGTTTACATTGCATTAGTGCCTTGTTTCCTTCGTGTTACTCTCCATCCCGCCCCCTCGTTGCACGATCGCAGTACAATCCAAATCTGGAGTACCTCAGGGTCCACATTTTCAATTCGCTCCTGACCTTTAACACAGACCGTTCCTACCATCGCGGGACCCTCCGGACTCGGGTTTTTGTGCGACCACCTGGGACTGGCCACCTTCATACGCTCCCCCCCTTCCCCCTCCACTTTGTCTGTCTCCTCGTAAAAAGAAGTACCGCCGAGGCTTCAATTAGGAATACTCTTCCGATGGAAAAGCAAAATACACCAAACCCACACCCCTTTCAGTTGTGAAGTCAGTTCTGAATCACGCTTCAGGAGTTTACATTGCATTAGTTCCTTGTTTCCTTCGTGTTACTCTCCTTCCCGCCCCTTAGTTGCCCGTCCGTAGTGCAATCCAAATCTGGAGTTCCTCAGGGTCCACATTTTAAATTCGCTCCTGACCTTTAACACAGACCGTTCCTACCGTCGAGGGACCCTCCCGACTCGGGATTTTGTGCGCCCGCCTGGGAGTGGCCACCTCCATACGCTCGCCCCCCCCCCGCCGCTTTGTCTGTCTGTCCCCTCGCAAGACGAAGTGCCGCCGAGGCTTCAATTAGCCCATGCGGCGAAGAGCCACGCCCTCGCCTCGCCGCGCCCCGCCCGAGCACGAACCAATCGCCCGCCTGCTTTATGGAGCGGCGGCGCCCCGGGCCCTCCTCTTTAGGCGGCGGGCGGCGATGAGGATGATGACGACGCCGGCGCCGCGACGCCCCCGCGCAGCACCGCGGCGCCGGCGCCTGCCAGCCGGCGGACGGCCTCAGCCCGCCCACGACGACGCGCCGCCGGCACACGACTACACCCTGTGCGCTCGCCAGGCCCCGCGTTCACGACAGCCCTTTATTTAAATTCCACTGTTGCGCTGGCTACGCGTAGCAGGCGGTGTCAAGATTTGGGATCCCCCCCCCCAAAAAAAAACAAACTAAAAATGACCGCAGTGCGCTTGTAATAGTTAAATGGAGAGTCATCATCATGTTTATTAATACTCTTAAGTGAACAAAGAGAAATATAATATATTTTGCGGGTGCTTTTTATTTCCTTTTGTAATATGTTGAGTGTGAAAATCTGTTCAGTGTAACGGTCAAGCGAAAGACTGAAACACATAGAAGACTAATGGAAGAGTTTGAGACAAATAGAAAAAATTTCATTTGTGTAAAATTGTGTAATTAAGTGTAATTTCATATTAAGTAATTTCATATTGCGTAGTTTCATTTTGAGTAATGTTATGTTATTTCATTTTGTGTCTTTTTGTATGTAAACGTGTAAGCCAGCTATTCACCCAGCTGAAGTAGGAGACCTTAAAGGGATTTTGCAGGCTAAATAAATAAATTTTTTATTTAAACGATTTTGATGTCCCTGCTAATCGTCTCCCAGCGAACGGTTTTAAACTGGTGAGGTATTACAAAAGAAAAAAAGGTGATTATATCTTGAGTAGATCTCTACGATCTGCAGCTTTCATTTATTAATAAAATGCGAGGCTAGAATGGAAACGGGAAGATGGCGTCATTCTCAACTAGGCAAGTTTGCGGGGAATCCATGAGCAATTGGTCCTAACATCGTTTTGTGTGATCGTAAAAACGATTGTTTGCACATATTAATTGTAAATATTCATTGTACATTCTTATATGAATTTTCTCATGTCATTACATTAATGTAAGTTTGATAGCAAGATTTGCTGTTATAGGCCAAAATAATATCCATGAATATATTGAATATGGTAAATGTAAAACATAAATATATTCATGAATGTGCAGTATTTGCTTTCGTAACTATTCTATAGCTTTTTCTTCTGCGTCATGTAATCGCACGGGTTATGCTGGTGTGACACATAAACATTCATAAACTGAAATCATAACAAAAGAATATATGATAATTGTTTATATTGTTTACACTCAATGTTCTCTGTTGGATGGAATCAAAATTGTGGGCAGTATTGCGCATCCTATCGAACTTTGCCAGACTTCAATGCTCAGAAGAGAACGAATAATATGTCGAATCGGTCCAAAAACCAACTTTCTTCTTTGTCAAAATCTACTGCTCATTTCAAGGCGAATACTGGAGCAGCACCTTGCAAAACGGACAGACACAAACAGTGCATAATCTTTTCTTCACATTCGCCCGTCATCATCACCACCACCACCATTACCATCGTCCCAAAAATTTCCCCATTCCGGACTACGGTGGTGTCATGTCCTAATCCGCCTCGTCATACCCGGCAGTGAGATCTTGCGGACCCTGCAACTCAGCTTCAATGCGGACTAACACTGAGCAAAACACAATTACTAGTTGAATGTGGCGTCGCCAACGCTGTAAACTGTTTTAAAAGTATCATGTGTTGAAAATTTCCTTGATACTTCATTAATTTTATGCCTAGCTTTGTTCAAATATGTTTTTACAGTATCTGGCACTGAACTTACCAATGAATCGTAGTTGCTGTTATTGTTATACTTTCGTTCAAACATTGCTGACACACAATGGCGTTGTATATTACCTCGATACGGGATATAAACTGGTAATATTGCAATTTCAAAATTATAATGGCCGTAAAAAATACTGCAGGAATGAATAATGCGAATAGTTAGAATTTAATACAGCTATATTTTTACGTTTTCTTTTCTAATATGAACATAAATTATCACCTGTAACCTGTTCTTCTGCGTTACTCTATTCCTATTATAAGATCATTCTCAATTAGATCGGATATTCTGACGCAAAAGCATCTATAACTACATTGGATTCCCCTAAGTTGCTTAACACAATTTTTAAAGATTTTAAAACTCCACAAACTCTGATATGTGTTCTGGAGGCGAATATATATACGTATTTATAGGCTACTATTTTGTATGTTTATGTGAATAAGCTGAAAAAGTTTTAAGTTACATTAAATTGAAAATCGATCTTTGCACTGTTAAGAAATGTATTATCTCAGGTATTGTACTTGCATTTCAGTTTTTCTTCTTATTTAATTCCCATTCATCAAATATAATGTTCCACGGCAATTTTCAAATTTATTATAAAAATACCCATGAAATACTTCGTACAAATTCTGCCGCGCGATTTTCATTTCATATTGCTGGTTTGTAAACAATCTGGGTGCTAACCTCATGGAAGAAAATTATGGTGCCGTGGACTGAAAATAACCAGGGGGACTGGGGTTTAATAAACGCCGCCTACATAGATCTATTTAGGTGGCGTTGGTCTAATTTTCGGCATACTCTCTAAACACGCAAAAACACGTTTTTGGAAATTTCTTAGAATTTTCTCGCCGGATCCGAAAACAAATTATCAGTGTATGAAATTATCAGTTCCCCATCAGGAGACCGAGATGTGACGGAAACCACACCACACATACGCACATCTGCACACTCGAGGAGTTACTTAAATACTATATAAAGATTATTATTATTATTATTATTATTATTATTATTATTATTATTATTATTATAATATTTTTATTATTATTAATTGTTTAAAGAACAAGAATCGTTATATTCAACGGTAAATTATTTAATTGACTCTATTTCGATTTTATAACATTACGTTGCTTCCAGTTTGTTTTCACGTAAACTATTGTCATTTGGCGCTTATTTCTGATACTACTATTTTGCAGGTGTAGAAATAATACATGTTATTAAGTTGATTTGTGATTAGGGAATGTATTACTGTAAACAAAACTAAGTAAATTGGGTAATTTCGTTTAATATGTTTTCAAATATGAATAATTACTTTTGTTTATGTGAGCAAAAGAACAATTAAGTAAAACAAAACTGTTTGTAAATACATGTATTGCGATAAAGTGCGTAACAATTATTTTTACCAGCCCGTTACTCATTTGAAAGCTTAAACCCATTGGATTGAGATTGAGTCCTCAAGTTGGAATTCAATTGAGGTTCACTTTTCCTTCGGGGAAGGCCAATCCCGATAATCCTGATGAGGGCGCTCGACCAAAGGGGCGTGACGCCATGCCCGCCGCTCCTCGTTGTTCTGGCGGCGGCGTCATCGCCGTCCGTTTTCTATTCACCGCGGGACGCCGCACCACTCCCGACCACAGACACGACCGCGCCGCGCCGTGCGATACAGTGGGCCAGAAAGCGCCCAAATAACTTTCTGAGTATGAGATGTATTCTGATTGCATTCCGCGGTCCTGAAGTCTATTTAGCTACCTCCCCCCCAAAAAAAGGCATGGTCAGATTGCATTCCGTTCGGATTTCGTCGTTGATTGATTGATTAGTGATTCCGGGCGTGTCTGCATTGAAGTGCAGGCTTTTTCTTCGGGGGATGGCGTTGGACTCGCTGAAGGGTGAGGTGCCAACCTACTCATCGGCTAGCGAGGTTTTCCTCAACCAGGTATCTCCCAACAGTGTAGTACTATCCCAGTCAAGCTCCCGTTTGATCTCCCGACATGTGTGGTAGTGTAGTGCATGTTTGTGTGTGTGTGTGTGTGTGTAAGGGGCTGAGAATAGGACAAGGAAAGGGAAGGAAAGATCGCGCACGGTTCGTGGCGCCTTTGTTAGGGTACTGCTCCGGCATTCGCCTAGTGTTTGATCGTAGAATCCACGAAAAACTACCGTTGAGATTAGCCGGCCGCTAGAATTCTCCTCCAGGAAGCAGCTGAATTCGACCCAATATCTAGCTAGGGTTGAAAATTCTGCCTCCGTCGGGACTCGAACCGTAGGATCTCCCAGTCAAGGCTCTGGAGGCTCGGCTGTGATCTCAGTTGATGTCCTCAGCCATCGAAGCCGGTGGTTTTCCTCGTGTGTTCAAGGAAGCGCTCGTCCAAGTTTTAGTGCCATGAGCGCCACTTCTCGTTGGCATGATTCAAGGAGGAGTTGATTATAATAGATCAACTTTCGTCTGTTTTCAAGAAGCATGTTCATGGCCTTGGGAGCATTGCCAACGTTGAAAACCACTAGTTAAAAGTTTGTAGAAACAAAACATAAAGCCTTGAATTG
Source organism: Teleogryllus occipitalis (assembly GCA_011170035.1). Classification (NCBI taxonomy): domain Eukaryota; kingdom Metazoa; phylum Arthropoda; class Insecta; order Orthoptera; family Gryllidae; genus Teleogryllus; species Teleogryllus occipitalis. The sequence goes on along the minus strand of BLKR01003742.1, from coordinate 49,635 downwards.
CCAGCATCTTTCTTACGCAGCTTACTTAAATTGCACAGTTCCAAAGATTCTTCCTTGTTTACTTGTGTTCAACGAGGCTTTTATCTTGATTGTACGAGAACTTGTACTTACGATCTTCATTAATGGAAACGTATCTTCATTGTTTCCTCCTTTCCCCTCCCCGACCGCGTTGCAGTCGGCGTCAGGTCAAATCAATCAATCCAAGGTAGCGAAAAGTAAAAGGGGATTAACCGGGAAGCGGATTTGAGGAAAATGTGGCCGCAGGAGGTAGTTGGGCGACTCCTCTGAACACGTGTATTATTTGTTAGAAACAAACCTTTTTTTTAAAGAATGCGAAGTCTGCAGGTATTCATCAAGCATGTGACTGTTTTGGGTTGTTTTTTTGCGACTGCAGTGTTGTCACATTAACTTTGGTTTGAAGCACATTGCGTGTTTGAATATTTCAATTACAAAAAAAAAAAAATTACAATAATGTAGGCACAATAGTAAAACAAGAAAATAACTTACTTATCATGCGTGACCTTACCTTCGAAACGCCGAAGCCATTTTTTCCTCTGTAAGTGTGGACAAAAGAGGAGTTGAGGGGTTAGCGGGAAAATGTGAATCGGCGAATAATTTCAATGCACTGTTATGAGCATGTAACATTATATGTTCACTACTTCCAGTTGGCAAAACGACTCTAGATAACAAGATTATGTTCGTGTGTAAATTGACCACATGATTTTTTTCTCAGTTTTCTCACCTCGTTTCACAGTCCTCTCGGTCTGTGTACCAGAAGATTGCTGGAGCAGTAGCTTAACGGACCATGGACCGTACGCGATCTTTCCTTCCCCAGCCTCAGCCTTATCCCCTCCTCTTCCCCGCACAACTTTTACTCACAAGCACTACACTACCACACATGTCGGGACCTTGGAGTTTGGCCAGGCTAGGACGGTGCTTCTCTTTCGGGGATATTTGGAGAGGAAAACCCCGCAAGCTGACATGCAGGTCTCGGTCGCCGGATCTCGTGTTTCTGCAAAGGAAGAACACCGCCTCTTCTCGGAATACAAAGTCTATTACGCTTACGAAACTAATGACATCAGTAGTTAACGCACTTGGAATAAAAAAATACTCTCTCATTCACATTTGCCTGTTCAGTTCTAAACTTTTGACGTTTTCTGATGTATCATTTTTCTCATTTTATGTACTTTAATTAACCGAGCGAATTGGCTCAGAGCGTAGCGTGCTGTCTTGGCGTTCGGGAGGCCCGGGTTCAATCCCCCTGCCGGCCATCCTGACCGGGGTTTTCGTGGTTTCCCTCGATCATCCAAACGAATGCTGGGATAGTTCTCCTGAAAAGGCTCGACCGCGAAACTGGCTTCACTAGCCGAATTCGTTAACTACGTGAAGTCACGAAGGTTAAGCGAATTGGAAACATCGCAGGTTCCTGGTTGGGTGACTGACTAGGAACCCCGGAATCTAACGGCACTGAGGTCAATTGCTCTTTACAAGTCATATAATGGCTAAATTCGGGAGAACTTTTAGTTCAGGGATGTCACTGCAGTGCCTCTAACGACAGGTCATGGGTTGGAGTCCCACCGGTGCACCGCGGTGGCAGGATTTTCGACACTAGCTGGATAGCTGGGTAGAGTTCTGTCGCTGTGAGGAGGAGGAGAATTCTTCCGGCCGGCTGCTCTAATCTGTAGTGTTCCGTGGTTTCTCGAATCAATACCAGGCGAATACCGGATCATTACCTTATCGACAGCGTGTGACCTTTCCTTTTCCTTCCTTGACCTATCCTCACCCTTTACCCACACTTACAGACACTACCACACATGCCGGGAGTCCGGTTCGAGAGCTTAGAGCTTGTCCCGGCTAGAGCGGTGCCCCGCTGGTGGGAAATACCTGGTCGGGGGAGGTACCTCGCCAGCCGCCGTTAAGTCGGCGCCAGATCTCACCATCCAGTGGGGGAAAATAACCGCCACCTCCCGCTACGAAAACATGCACTACACTTACAGGACTATAACCTTAACGGTACACACACCCGGAAGCATCAATCAAATCAACATCAATTCAGTACCGGGAGCGGTAGCTCAGTGCATCAACTGATGCCACTGCAGCGCATCTGACCGGGAGGTCCTAGGTTTGAGTCCTGACGGCGGCAGGATTTTCGACACTAGCTCTTTAGCTAGGTCAAATTCAGTCGCTGTCTGGAGGAGAATTCTAGCGGCCCGCTGCTCTGATCGGTAGTTTTCCGTGGTTTCTCCGATCAACACCAGGCGAATGCCGGAGCAGTACCCTACCATACGGGCCACGGACCGCGCGCGATCTGTCCTTCCCTTTCCTTGTCCTATCGTCTTCCCTTACACACACACTTACACTAACATGCACTACACTACCACCCATTCCGGGAGACCGGCCGGGAGCTTAGAGCTTGTCCCGGCTGGGGCCGTGGCCCGCTGGTGGGAGAGTCCTAGTTAGGGGGAAACCTCACTAGCCGACAGATCTCGCCATCCAGCGGAGGAAGATCAACGCCATCTCCCGCGAAAAAAACATGCACTATACTAACGGGACTAATGACCAAAGCAGTTGACGCTCCCGGAAACACGAAAAAATCAATCAATCAATCAAAAACATCAATTCAGTGCGCCGAATATTGCCTTTCGGCCCACTGCGTGCCGTCCGCCCTCCCGCCGGCCGGCCAACCGCGCTGACCTCATACCGGCCGCACTGGTTTCGCGGGATGGGGGCCGCCCCATCCGTCTTCGTTATTCGCGCGAGATGTGCGAGCAAATACACGGCGCGGGCGAGGAGACGTGCACGCGAGGAGGAAGACATGAAGGGGGAGGGGACGGCGGGCTGACTCCGTGTGATCCCGTCTTGACCGCTCGCGGGCGTGAAATCGAAATCAACTGATACCAACAGCCGACATACGGGGGCACGTCGCTACCATAGCGTTGTGTATTTTTTCTTCTAAATTCTGTTTGTTTGCAATCTGTTCATATGAAGATCTTTGGGTGAGTTGTATATTGCAGATAAAAATGATGGTGCGCATATGTGAAGAAGTCGGTGGACCCTTCTTACAAACTAAAATCTATAACTTAAAAACAGTGCCAGAGACTTATCTACTATATGTATATTTAGACTGTTATCTAAAATTTTGTTGGTATGAGATGATATAGGTGTCTTTCCAGTCTGTTTCTGGTGTCTTGGACTTCTGATTTTCGTATTTTCTGCTGTTGTCGGTATTTTTAAAGCTTTATATACCGCATTATTTCTACCTTTGCATAGGTTGCGGATCTCATTTGTTCTTGAAATTTGTGGAGAATTTCAAAGTTTAATGTGTTTGTTTGAATCCAAGGTCAATTCCACAGGTCCTTATTAGTTTAATGTTTGTTTTGTTTACATTAAGGTCATTTGCACAGAGAGAGTGTGGAATCTTTACCAATGAGCCAGTAGCATTTTTAAGTTTGTTTATCCGTTCTTTTCTTTTCGTTGCAATATATATTTTCGCAGTTAATCGTTTAAATGGATTTCTAAGTTTTTTTCCACGTGCTTGCTTGCGGACTATTCCACACGCCTCCTGGGGAGTAGAGTAGAATCTCTGAAAGGATCTCTTTGCCGCTTCTCACCAGATGTCAGCGCTCCGTAATTATTGCTGTCTGCCATGTTGAGCACTCTTTGCAAAATGTCGTTAAAATTACGATTCCGACCGCACGCGGGTAATATTCTAAGCAAAAGTGATGGTATTTTCTAAAAGCGATGATTAAAGTTATTGATCAGAACCACGCATATTGCCTATCACATACCACGCAAAATTATTTTGCTGGACGAAGTAATTCATAACTACAGGAATGTTTCTCCGCTAACTAATTCGAATTTTCGCTCATTTCAAGCTAAACTCCCATTTGAAGTAACATAAGTGACAAACATTTCTTTGTTTGCGTATCAGATGTAAAGTAGGCCTAACATACGCAGTTTTTGAATTGCAAGGGGCTGCGGAAATTTCACAGGACTCTTTGGTGTTCTGAAAAAATTGCCACGAGCTATACCCTGACTGTCCGAATGTTTACTAATAATGTAATCTGAAATTTATTAGCGAATTAAAATTACACAAATATTCCTACGTACGCAACTTTCGATAACTCAGATGAAAATCTTTAATAAAGTATGAGTGCGCACGGGTGTCATCTTAGAAACAGATTCGTAGGAGGTAATGAAACCTTGGGGAATATCTTTTTCGCAACAACTAAGAATTCTGAATGCTTACGTTAATTTGTATGATGGGTAGGTGTAGGGTAAAGAGCTTAAACTAAGAGAATGTAGACATATAATTTAGCCGTCTTATGTATCTAACACACCATGAATTAGCTATGTTATCTCTTGCGATCATTTCAACTCCATTAATAATAACAATTTTTAAAACATCCCTGATATTTTTGGATTAAAACCGCTTCAATCTCTTTCGTTGACGTATGACAGCAGGTGGCGTGCTTTCATGAAATGTACACACGACCAGCTGTAATTTTCAGCGGACATGTGTTTGTAAACTTTTCTACATGTTCGCTAATACCCTCTCGCGACTACCACCAATATTTATGGGAGAGTTCTCTGTAATTGGAGCGTTGGCAAAGGACGGCATGTCTATTTTCGTCTGTCCTAAAGATGACATGATTGAGTAAAATAAGAGAAGCCTGTCTCTATATTTTGTTTATGTTGCAGATTATTTTCGCAGATTACTTGCAGCTGTCACATATATTTCGTTCATAGCTGTATGCTTCTAATTTATTTTGCTTGTCATGCTTCTTAAAGGTTGATTTATTTTTCGGCTTGTAGGATTCTAGAGGTTCGACGGAGGAAAAAAGAAAAAATAATTGGAGGTCGTTGATATTTGTTTCAACACTTGGATCAAGAAATGAGCTGTTAATGAAATATTTGTTTTAGCTGATTTTTAAGTATATTTAAAAATCGTCAAACCACTATTTTACTCACCATATTTTTGAGTGGCATAATGGATTATTATAAGATATTTTGCTGATATTTTGCTGTTGACTTTTCAATGAAGAATCTTCCACGACTTCAGCGCCTTTTTATGACGAGAAAACGACTAGTATCAACTTTACTTTTGCTAAGTTCAGGAAATGTGGAATACCGTTTTGGGGGCTACATTGCACAGTCGTTCAGTTATTATCAGTTCACTGCCGGAATTTCTATCACTATCTCTAATCCAGTAATAAGTTTGGTTAGACTTCTTTCTCATTACTGGGGTGTGATTACCGGCAGGTTCATTTCGATGTCATGCAATAACGAAATGAGGATTTGCTAGGGCGGTGAAAGGTTGTAGAAGTAGCTCAGAAGTGTTAAGGTTCTTTTACATTCCGCCTTCTTCGACATGGGACTGTACTTTCCTTTTTGCTTTAAAAATCCTCCACTTCGACCGGTTTTGAACCTACGATGGTACGCCTCCATTTCATTAATCGATCAACACTTGTTGACCTATTTCCATCACGGTACACGCACATATACAATTATATTTTTCGTAATTTTGAAATAAAACGGATGAACGCCTGAGCCTCGCCACCAATAAAGACATTTATTTATTTATTAATGATTTTATTCACGCATTTTACATCTTTCACCAAATGGATCACGTCTTTTTTCTCGAAATATATTTTCTTACATTAATTCACAGGTTATTTTCGTGATTATAATATCCCTACCAAATAGATTAGTTTAGAGTAAGGAGGGATGATTTTTTATATCCATTTTCCTTTCGATGTAAGTTGGTTTCTATGCTTCACAAGGAGTAAATTATTTCTATTGTAATTACAACAACAATAATAATAACTATTATTATTATTATTATTATTATTATTTCTGCGACAATTTCTGGTCTTGAAGGTAATCATTACTTCTAATAGTATTCTAGGTGCTCGTTTTATGTTTTTGAATACTTTGTTTTAAAAAGCTTGAATAATCTTAAACTTGTTTTCTCTTTGTGGTACATCCCGAGAGATGTAAAGTAGTTGCTTTAGTAAACACACCCAGGGTTTCTGCGCAGTGGCGCTCCTTTCTGGGTCGCGAGTCGATCGGGCCGACCGGCTTCTCGGAATCGATAGGATCGCGAATCGAGAAGCAGCTTGCCACGCACCTAATTAAATCGATCCACCCCCCTTCGGGTCGATTTGCGCCGACGCGACTTCATCTTCTCTGGCGATCTTCCTCCGCCTCCAATCCGCCACCGCCGCCTTCTCCCCCCCCCCCTCCCTCCTCCTGGAGGACTCGGCGGTTTCGTATCTGGACTTCGGCAAGTTCTCTGTGAATATTTCAACGCCCTGTTTGAAGTAAACGCGTTGACGGGTTGTGGAGATTGTACCGCTTCGCGAAGCTCGGCAACGTGAAGTTCTGGAAACTGTCCATTAAAGATGTGATGATTATACTTCACGTACGGAGTAAGTGGCGCCACTCCTTTTTCTCGTGAGATGTGATATTGAACCTCCAGGCACTTGCGGACGTTCAAGTTTCGTGATCGTTGATTCCAGCAACCTGGAAAAATATAATGCTGTTTGCCACCCACTAAAATGATTTATAGCTGTGTCGATCAAGAAAATTATTGCAATTACTGGGAAATATGAATGTAATAGCTGGTTATGGAACTGTCAAAATGTTCTTTACAGCTTCTGTGATATGATTGGCGTCCGATTATTTAGGTATTAATATAGTATTTTAAAGGTTTTGACGAAATATTTTCCTTTTACTTTAAATTGTATGCTTCTCGAATTACATTTTTCAAATGTGCTTTTGCTTAAAATAGTTTTTCATATAACAATATTAAAAGAAGTAAAAATTGAGTACATTTTTTCTATGATAGAATTGTTTTAAAATTCTAATAATTCAACTGTCCATGTGTCGCTTGTTCGAGATCTTTATACTCTCATATTACTCTTCGACGGGCGGTGTCACGGCTGACCTGGAAAATTCGATGGCCACATTTGACAACACAATGTTTTCCAAAGTATGCTCCCAGCGAAAGTTGTGGAAACAATAAAATATCTTCACTTGCGTGCTCGTATGTTACCTATAGGACGCCAATAATAATAATACTTCGATATTTTAAACTGTTCAAACATTGTGGAATTCTGTAATACTTATTGAATCATACTTTAATGAGGGGGGTGACTCGTTAGTGTCCGTTTCTCTAAACAATGTCCTATGCCACATTCCAAAACTTCACAGCGTACTGGATGTGTGAATCTGAGGGAAGAGGACGAAACAAATATGGGGAAGGAAAGATTGCGCGGGAAGAATGGTCCATTTGGGAACGTATTTCTTCTCCATTCGTATTACTACGCCATGCGCCCATGTGGTAACATTGCTCCGCCATACGTATTACTACGTCATAAGCCCATTTGCTAACATATTGTTTGGAGGAACCGCAGAAAACAAACGATGAGAGCGGCCGCTAGAATTATTCTCCGGTCAGTGGTTGAATTCGATTGACCTATTTAGGTAGTGTTGAGAATTCGCCCCCTTCGGGTCTCGAACCGTGGTTCTTTCAGTCAGCGGCGCTGCAGAACCAACCGCGTTGTCGCTGAGTTTCTCAGTTGGTATATGACGATAAAGTTACGACGATTAGACGATTAAAGACGATTTAGATAAAGTTATATTTTTAGATAAAGTTATATGCAGTGAAGGGAAGTGAAGTGAAGTTAAGTGATTTCATTTCTTCTGAATATGACTGAATAAGTTCTGATTGGTGTGTAGGTGAGGGTTCCTTCGTCTCTCTATGTATATACGCGTATATGTTTGTATGTATGTATATTTGTGTAATATGTAAGTTTATTCATTTATATGGTAGTGTTTTGCATTTTAATGTTTAGTATAGGATTGTAAATGCCATCTGCATATATAGGAAATGACAATTTGTTTGTGTATATTTATTTTTTATATATTATTTTATTTGTAATTGTAATTTTGCATTCTGCCACCGGGCATCATTTGCCCAATTGTAGAATAAATTTCTATCTAAATAAATTATATTAAATGGATTATTACAGTTTTCACCAAGTTACCAAGTTTTTTTTATTCAAGTTTGTTTATTTAAATTTTAACTTTAATTAATGTGAGTGTTTTCCCAATAAAATCATAATTTTCTATCAATAAATGAATATTTTTATCAATAAATTCATTGAAAGGAACATCGCCTCCCCTCCTTTTACATTGAGAGGTGGCTCAGTGCATGAACGGTGGCAGGATTTTCGCTACTACCTTGTCAGCTAGGTGGAATTCTGTTGCTGTCTGGAGGAGAATTCTAGCGACCGGCTGCTCTGGTCGGTAGTTTTTTATGGTTTCTTCGATCAACAGCAGGCGAATGCCGGAGCAGTACACAAACAAACGGACCACGCACCGCGCGCAATCTTTCCTTCCCCTTCCTTGTCCCATCTTCACCCTTACACACTAACATGCACTACAGAAATACACATACAGAGAGACCGGCTGGGAGTTTAGAGATTGTCCGGGCTGGGGCGGTGCCCCGCTGGTGGGAGATACCTGGTTGAGGAAAACCCCGCTAGTCGACGGTAGGTCGGCGCCGGATCTCGCCATCCAGGGGGAGAATATCATATCCCGAAGGAAACATGCACTACACTTTCGGGACTAATAACCTCGGTAGTTGACGCGCCCGGAACCACCAACAAACTAACCAACCATCCCCTTCTTTTGGGCCGTGCGAAAGGGTGTCGTTCGCGTGCTGCATTCCGGAGACCGAGTTTCGCAGCTGGCTGGCGATCTCCGTGTACTTCTGGGCACCCGCTCATTGATCAACTTTGGCATGCGACTTGGCCGATTGGCGCTTGTGCAATCCCTCCCCACCCTCTCACTCCCCTCTCTCTCTCCATGGGTCGCAGCGGCGCCGAGTCGCTATCTGGTGTCGGGATCAGCTATTGTTCTCGCTTGTACACCCCGGCTTATCCGGCTGCACATCGTCTTTGCCTGCGTCTGGCAGCGGTGAAAAAAGAGAAATATTTTGCCTTTTTCACCTGATACATGTAGATAGATAAATGAGGTGACGTTGCAGTTGTCTGTCGAGAAAAATGGTTGGTTTTTAAAAGATTCGACAATTTTTTTGTATTACTGAGAGAAATAACCATATTGTAGTAATGTAATATTCTAGTTAAGATGATATATTATTTAGCTGCTGTTCTGGTTTGTAGTTCGATATGTGTTTTTTACGACATGTAAGGATTATAAAAGTGAAATACTATCCAGAATTTCTTATACTATAAATCAACATCATGTAAAAATATGTGGATAAAGTTCAATGTTATGAAGAACTGACGAAATACCTATTGTATATTAATAGTTTTTTCACTTCATTTGACCTCTTTTGAACAAAAAAAAATAGTTTTACAGTTTGATCGTATTGTATATTCTTAAGTTAGAATATTTTAGTTAAGGAAGGTGTAATTCTTTACTTCTTTTACCACATTTTTTGACCAGCAGTTCTAATAAAATATTTCAACTTTTATGTCGAATTACTTTTAGTTCGGAATTCCTCCTCTATATGTCTATTTTAATTCTTAGTGAAAGTGGTCAAACCAAGAACCAAGGTTATTAATTCCAGAAACATCACTGGGAACCAAATTTGTTTCTAACGAGACGATACTTCTGTAAAATTAGAGTAATTTTTCAATTGACTACTACGTACGACTGCATCGTTGTCATAATACGTTCGACATAACACGAAACGAACCACACAATTGAATATAATTGGATCATACCCCTGCTTGTTGTGAGATTGCCTGATGTCATACCGTAATGAGAGCCACGATTGAATCGCATTATTCATGCTTCGCATTGCGAAGGCGTGATGTTCTAGTCCTAATGCACACGTTCGCCCGGAGGTAGCCACAAAAAGAATAAGCTGAAAGCTCGCTCTTTTCACAAGACGCTTCGTTTCACTTCGTGATTCGCCTCGGCGCGGATCCAGAGTTATGCTTTCTGTGTTCTGATGCCCGCTGATAGCAAGTAACAGGTTTTCTACTGGACGCAGTGTTGTGTGTGCAGTGGCGTAGCGTGACAATCAAGTGAGTAGTGAGGAACACCAAGGCCGAAGTGATGAATCCGAAATATAATCATTCTCTCGTTAAGCCCTTGAACATATTAAATGTTTAGAGGTTGACATGTTGGTCTCACGCTTTTATTAAAAATATTTAAGAGTACCGCAAATGCACGTACAATATTCAAACGCAGTGATCAAGCAGAGCTACTGAAACGGTCTCTAGTTATAATGACTTGATTGTCCGTGGGACTTGCCGTGATGCGTGCAGAAGTTTCTGGCGGAAAATGTTGGGAAGACTGATGAAGATTTTCCTCATCTAAAAACACCTTATTTCTTTTGAAAATAACGAATAATTGAAAAATGTAGTCATAGAAATATACTACCGGAAAAATGAAGGGATATTAAAAAAAGTATGTAATGTATTTATTGTAATGACTTATCATTTGTTACTGAATCCGAGATATTTGCTGAATATGTGAAACTCGTACAATAGTTTTTTTTAAAGGTTCCAAAACCAAGTTATGCAAAGTAAAAAGTTCCGTACATTTGACATCCATGTTCATTATTAAAGAAAAAGCAAGGATTCTTGGTTTAATTTTCAACCTCGCATCAATTCTTTTGTGTTAATTGGCAAACAAAAACAAAACACCACAAAATATTTTGTTTCAAAAAGTTACTTAAATATACAAAATTGATTCGAAATGTAAGATTTTAAGAATCGTTTCCTTTGCAGAAGTAGATAGTCATTGCCTGCCTTTCCTCCCCTCACGCAAAACTGCTTGCTTCGGCTAGTGATGGTAAATTTTACCGAAACATCGATATTTCGTTACATCACCAAAAGATTTTCGAAGTAGACCAGAACATCGACAAAAAACTTCGATGTTTTAAATATTTTAAAACAAATGATATTGTCCCATACTGTTTCTATTTTTAAATAGGGTACTGAAGTGAAATACCGTTGTATTTCATTGTTTGTTCACCTATAAGTAATAAGTTAATAATAATGTTTATCGAATGTAAATAAGGAAATAAAAAATAATGGGCATCGTATTTTGCTACTAAACTATTTATTCACTTTCATTCATAAATAGTTGAAGTAAAACGTCCTGTATCTAATATACATAATACGTAAATATTAGTTTAAAGTATAGTATTCTGAATTAAAGTACTAGGTCACCTTAATCTTCTAAACAATATTCTATTCTGACAAAAAATGCAGTTTAACGATATTGCCACGTACAAAATCCTCGAAAAAGATAACATAAACTTTTTTATAAACATAAATATTTGTGGAAAAATATATCGATCAGAAAAAAACATCGAAATCATAACATCGATGCTAATATATCGATGTTTCTAGTAGAAAATATCGATGTTTTAAAAAAATCGATGTTTTATTGCCATCCCTAGTCTCGGCGCGGATTCAGAGTTATGCTTCCTGTGTTTCGATGCCCGCTGATACCTTAAGCAACAGGTTTTCTACTCGGGGTAGTGAGTGCGGAGTGAAAAAAAAAGGCCGGGGGTATTTGCTTCGGGTCCGAAACGCGCGTGGCGGCGTATCTGCGAGATCGATAGCTGACAAGGCCCCGCGCGGAAGGGAAGTTAATAAGCGGTAAATGGGGCATGACGCCGGCGTTCCGTTGCGCTGACAGTTGCGCCCGTGGTGGTCGGCTGGTCGGCTTACGTCGCGCGGTCGCACGTGGTGATGGGAGAAGTATCAGCCACGTGGTTATCAAGAACGATTGTAGTGGGGTGGCGCTGCACATTTGCTCAATTTGGGTAATACGTTACGGGACACATGTTACGTTTAACACTAGGGATGGCAAAAGAACGTCCATGTTCTTAAAACATTGATGTTTTCCACCAGAAATATCGATATGTTAACGTCGATATGTTAACATCGATATTTTGATTTCGATGTTTTCTTCACATCGATATTTTGTTGCAAAAACATTGTTGTTCATTTAATTTTTATTTATTTTTTAAATAAAGGGAGTTAGGCACATTGGAGAGTAGCAGCAATCCACATCAATATCGTTGTTTTGCGTCATCCTCTTTATCACGCTGCACATTTCGCCTGTGCAATCTGAGGGAATTTTAAATGGTTTTTTACATCGATGCTGTATGAATGGAAGTGGCTAAAGGGTAAAGTAGCGAAACAAATTGTTCTTTATTGTTAATCTTATTCATTATATTCGATAATAATTTTTAATAACATACTACTAACATGCTGGTAACCAAACATTAAAATATATCTTTTACGTACTGTAATTAAAATTGGATAGGAAAATAGCATGTTTATTAGTCTATAATTAAAACATGAATGTTTTTTCGTCGATGTTTTCATCGACAACGAAAACCTTTTAGTGATGAATCGAAACATCTATATATTGATGTTTTGGTAAAATTTGCGATCGCTAGATTACACGTTAGGAGTAAGACATTTCAAGAAACACATTAGGCCTTAACTTTAATTGATTTGTGTTTCCAGACGCGTAAATTTCTAATGTTACTAGTTCTGTATGTGTTGTGCATGTTTGATTTTTTATCGCGGGAAGTAGCGGCGATCTTCCCCCGCTGGATGACGACATCCGGCGCCGACCTACACGTCGGCTTGCGTTGCTTTCCCTAACCAGGTATCTCTCACCAGTGGGCACCCTCCCACCCAAGACAAACTCTAAACTCCCGATTTACGTGGTAATGTAGTGCCTACGAGTATAACGGATGAGGATAGGGTAAGGTGAAAGAAGGAAAAGAGCGGTCCGTGACCCGTTGGGGTACGGCTCTGGCCTTCCCCTAGTGTTGGTCGGAGAAACCACGGAAAACTACCGACCAGAGCAGACGTCCGTTAGAAATCAGACAGTGGCTGGAGTAGCCCTAGTTATTTAACTAGTGTCGAAAAGCCTGCCACCGTCAGAAATCGAACCCTACAACCTCTCGGTCTGACACACTACAGTGACATCAACTGATTCCTTGAGCCACCTAAGCCAGTTTTATGGGTATCACTTTGAAGAAACACGTTAGTACGCGAATCACGTTAATACGTGAAAAACATTGGTACGGGTAACACGGTACAAGTACAACCATCTCGTGTTCCGAACGCGGTCCCCTAGACGCATGTTTGGCTCTCTTTCCAGCGCGCTTTCCTCTTCCAAAACTGTTTTTCTGATTGCCTTAGATGTACCATGTTAGGACGCAAATCACGTCAGTACGCGAAAAACGTTTGGTCCGGGAAACACGGTACAAGTACAACCCACACGTGTCCCAAACGTTTGTGGACCCCTTGACGCTGGCTTTGCTGTCTATCCATCAAGCTTTCTTCTTGCAAAGCTGTCTTTCTGATCGCCTTCGATGTAACACCTTAGTACGCGAAAAACATTGGTACGGGAAACACGGTACAACCCTCATGTGTCTCGATTGTGTGTAGTCCCTTAGACGCTTGGTTCGCTCTCTTTCCATCAAGCTTTCTTCGTCCAAAACTGTTTTCCAAAACTCGCCTTTGATGTAACACGTTAATACGCGAAAACGTTTGGTTCGGGAAACACGGTACAAGTACAACCCACACGTATCCCAAACGTGTGTGGACCCCTTGACGCTGGCTTTGCTGTCTATCCATCAAGCTTTCGTCTTGCGAAAATGTCTTACTGATAGCCTTCGATGTATCACCTTAGTACGCGAAAAACATTTGTCCGGGACACACGGTACAAGTACAACCCTCACGTGTTCGGAACGTGTGCGGGCGTCTAGACGCGTGCTTGTCTCTCTTTCCATGGCGCTCTCCTCTTCCAAAACCGCCTTTCTGATCGCGTCGGGGAGCAGGGCGGGTCGTGCAGGGCGCGGAGGCCTGCAGCGGAAGGCGACGTCCCGGAAAGGCGAGCGCGGCGCCGCGCCCGCGTCGCGGCGGCTGGCGCAACCAGAGGGGGCTAATCGCCCTCCGCCGGCGCCGCGCCCGCTGGTTAGACGCCGTTAGCCAGGGCAGCCCGCGCCCGCCGCCCGCCACGCCCACCCCGAGCTGCGACACGACGGCTGGGCGGGTGTGGGGTAATGTGTTCCGAATGGAGTCGCTTACCGGAGGGTCGGTGCGAAAGAAATGGAATTGCCGCGCCGGTTTGTGGGTGGGGAAAATGAGGACGTTTTTCTCACCTCCAACCTTCGCCTGTTTCTTTTTTCGTCGTCTCTCCCTCTCGCTGTCTTGATCTTGCTCTCTACGCTCTTACTCTCTCCTTCGCTGGTCTCTCCCAACCTACCACTCTCTCTCTCTCTCTCTCTCTCTCTCTCTCTCTCTCTCTCTCTCTCTCTCTCACACACACACACACACACACACACACACACACACACACACACACACACCTCCTTTTCTTTCTTTCCTTCCATCACTCTGTAGCTCGTTCTTCTGCACTTCAATTTTTTAATTAATTCAAGGAGCTGTTTGTTACGAGATGCGGCTAGAGACGGTTTAGTTATTGAAAGAAATACAGCATATATAAAATACCGCATAACACTAGATTTTGATTGTTCCGTTTGCAAATGCAAGTGAGAGTGTGGTAGCATTTTAAAACTAATTTTTTTAGAGAACATGGCTCTGTGTTTATTTTATCATCTGTGGTCATCACTTCAGAAAATATCAATTGAGCATTCCAATATTTAATTTCTGCGATTTCAAAATTGCAATGTCAAATTTCGCACTTCTCGCTGCAGGCGCACATAGAAACCCGCAACGCAATGTGTATGTTTATTGTGCCCAGCTCGGAAACGGAGCGGCCTAAAACTTAACAACCGTCATTTAGAGTCGATTTCAACTTATGTTCCTTTAGCCGTTGAGACCCTTTTGTACCTTCAATAACACAGGATCTCCAGGGAAGAAATGTCAAAAATTGAAAAATAAGCTCATAAGACAATTTTAAGCAGATTTTATGGAATTAACTACTTCGATATTCTGAATGGTCCAAACATGCACCCAATTTACACGATTCGGCTGATTTTTTATTTTTCGGGTAAAGTTTTCTTTCTGAACAAAGAAATTCATTTTTTGTAAATAATAAACAATTTACATGCTTCTGGAGCGTTTCTGGGCTTTTGCAATGCAAATTTGTGCCTAGAGAGCATTTTTTTCAAACCAACTTTTGATTGCTTATTGCGGATGAACCATTCAGAATATCCAAGTAGTTTATTAGACAAAATATGCTTAAAATTGTCTTAAGAGCTTATTTTCCAATTTTCGAAGTTTCCTCCTGCATGTTTGAAAGTTCAGCTATTTTGGAATCGCCTGTTCACTGGCATGGCAGCAAAATCTCGAAATCTATGTACATTTTGATTGTTTGATGGTAGTAACGGCAGGGGTTCAAGTCTCTCAGATTGTTAATAAACGCTTAGCATTATTATAATGTTTAGCCGCACGTATTACCAGGCCCACGTGATGTAACGCATAAGTAAAGACCTGGCCGTTTGACGTTGGTTTCCAGAATCCCGCTACTTTCAGTTTCAAACAGTGATTTTCAAAGTCCGGAATATTCGTACTGGGGCAGTTAGTTTTGTGTAAAATGTGTTGTTATTTTTCTCTCTGATCATTGGAAAATCTTGATTATAATTTGAGATGTATAGGTATATTGGAACTTTCTGTTATTTCTGTTATGCGACCAAAGTCACCAGACTTTAGGTCCAAATTCATGTTAAATAATTGAAGTTTTCAGGCCGAATAATGTAATATTTATTTATTAAATGGTAATTAATTTACTTGTTATATGCATCATGGCTTTTAAAATTTAAAAAAATGGTATGCGTGTATCTTCTCATTTTCATTTAAACTGGCGTGAGGAGAATTCCAAGTTGCAATATTTTGGCCAAGCAGTGTTATTCTATTTTTCATATTTCTTATCCGTTCTCTCAGGTCATCGGACGCTGATGCTCGTTAATAAATTATGCACGTCGTCTTTTTCTGCACGCTGTGGTAGAGTGCCTGTTTTTAATTATTTAAACCAATCAGTTGGGTACACTTCTCACGCAAAAGGTATGCTATTAGCAAGTCTCCAGTAGCAACGGAGGTTTACTTTATCTGACGACATGATCTGATCACCCCAGTATGAAAAATAAATGAGTTAAATCAACAGGGATGTGATTATGATGTCGATTATGACTATGAATTACTGTAATTAAAACAATTCAATTGTCGGAAGTGGACGAGACGCTTACGACAAATTATCGCGATAAATAATCGATAGGAGTTACGACACATCAGAATATTTTTGGACTTCAATTCATCACTCTATTTACAGTTGCGGGCCCAAAGGTATTTATTACAGCTGTGCACATATGTATCAGAAAATGTGGAATTATTTGGAAGTGTTTGGCGAGATGATTCGTTCAATTTGATTACAAACGAAAACAATTAATTGAAAGGAAAATGAAACCAATCTGCAGTTTTTAAAGGAGCAATTCGTGTAGGCTTACCTGTACATGCGATTAGTGTGGAGTATTGTGGCCGGATCTAACTTATTTTTGTACAAGAGAAGGATTTCAAAAATATTTTAAATATCAAGTAAGGGTGGTGAGCCAAGAAATAATGGATTTTGCTTTGTAACAATAAGATTGATGTTTTCGAGCACGTCAACTGCTGTGGTTATTAGTCCCGTTAGTGTAGTGAATGTTGTTTATTATTCCGGGAAGTGGTGGAGGTCCTCTCCCGCGAGATCCGGCGACGACCTACCGTCGGCTAGCGGGGTTTTCCCCAACCAGGTATCTATCACTAGCGGGACACCGCCTCAGCCGGTGGTTAGACAAGCTCTAAGTTCCTGAGAGTTCTCCCTTCATGTATGGTAGTGAAGTGCATGTAAGTGTGAGTCTAAGGAGAGAGGAGAGGTCAAGGAAGGGGAAGAAAGTTCGAGAGCATACAGCAAGTGACGAATATCCGCAACGTCTGGACTAGAATCCTCGAAACTCTCGGTCTGACAGTGAGTCACTTTAGAAACAGCGGCTATGGTGGCTGTAGCTGCACTGAGGCGGAGAAACAATAAGACAGGGGCACAGAATGTATGGAATTGTTTATTTCCCATGTATGGAATTGTTTATTTCTCATGTATTTTATTTCCCATTTTGAAATACAAAATGTGTGCTCTTAGACACTTCGGCCATCCAGGTGGGCTAAGATTTTTTTTTTATTCCTTCCTGAAAATTAGCACACTTAGCTCCTATCGCCACCTCGGATGCTATCCTCGGCTCGTGCGCTAAACCTTTTCCTTCGTGAATGCAATCTCCTTGTGCTAATTCCTGTAATGCTATGCACGCCCTTTGGCCCGATTCGGCCCCGGGTGGTGCGCAGTGTGTGCTAATGGCGAGATGTGAATGGTGAGATGCGGCCGCGACCACGAGCAGCGTACGAAGACTACCTGGTCTATCGGTCGCTTCATCGCGTCAGCCATCACGCTGCGGCGCGGCGGTAGGTGGGGACGGTGTTGCCAGGTGGGACTTCTATCGCTTGGTTGGTTGGTTGTTAGTGATTCCGGACGCGTCAATAGCTTAGGTCGGCAGTCCCGTGAGTGTAGTGCATGTTTTTTCCTCGTGAGATGGCGGTGATCTTCCCCCGCTGGATGGCGAGATCCGGCGCCGACCTACCGTCGGCTAGCGGGGTTTCCCCTCAACCAGCTACCTCCCATCAGCGGGGCACCGCCCCAGTCGGGACAAGCTCTAAGCTCCCGACCGGTCTCCCGGAATATGTGGTGGTGTAGTGCATGTTAGCATAAGTGTGTGTGTGTGTGTGTGTGTGTGTGTGTGTGTATGTACGCGCGCGCGTGTGTGTAAGGGGAGAAGATAGGACAAGTTATTTGTGTATATTACATTTAAACTTTTGTTTGGTTTTCTTTTTCTGATAATACTTTTGTGTTTTTAATTGAACCCACCAAGTTCATATTATCAGCAGAATATCTATATGGATTTTTCAACGGAAGGTAATGTGATATTTTTCTGCTCTTCTTTTGTATTAAAAATCATGCCTTTTGCAGTGATATTTTAGTGATTTTTTTTCATTTAGATTTTTTGTTTTCAAGTCTTTTTACTTCGAAACATTTTTTCTCCCTCTCTTATTGTACATCTTAGAACACGGCATTATGAATGTTCTATTCACAGATGCCCTTATTCGTTAAGTTTACACCAACATTTATTTCGAGCTCGTAATATGTCATAGAAACCAACTTTTGTAAAGTTTGTTTTACAAAATGTGAAATTCGGAGAAAAATCGTATTTATCCTTAAATATCGATCTTGATCTAGGCTGTTTTGTATATGTTACATCGTGATTAGTCCGTGGCATTCTTAAAGAGGGAAAGTTCAAATTCTTTCTCTACTTTCGTTTCGGGCTCTTTAATACCATAATTCCATCAAATGGTGCTGGTGACATAAAGTATGTTTAACGAAGACCTTCTATTGTTCTTCTCTTGTCCTAAATAACTTAAATATTCTAAGCGTCACGAGCAGATATTTTTACAGGCACTACAATATTCCGTTTTCAATGGTTTCTTAATGCTATATGGATAATGAAATTGACAGCTACAACGAAAAAAGATAAATTAAAGCCTATATAATATGAACAGTTTACTTATCTGCATATAAAGTTTAATTTACGGGTGACTTTCTTTTGCAATAACTTTCTAGGAGAGGATGAATTTACTCTTTATAGATTTCTTCTACTGTATTATTTGAATACAAATGAAATAATTTGAAATTTAAAATAAAAATGTATTTGTAAACTCTGTACAGTGCAATTTGTTTTGCTGAACAGTCAAGAAAACGTATGTCATTGAAACTGACGACCATCGTTGGTGTCACAATAAGAGGAAATTTCAACAATTATATGGCAGTTTCCTCTCTTTAGAAATGCGCTTTCGAACGTAAGTGGGTAATAATATGTTATTTGCGATTTGTACTGTATCATGTCATTTAGTAGGAAATTGAGCTTGGATGATGTATGGCGTCTTCGATGTCTGGTTTTATCCCCGAGAAGTGGACCTCTTGAAAAACACGAAATGACACTTCTGATTGGAGAGAATTGACAACTTGGCCTTCAAAACCTTTTACGGAGACTGGATACGCGATGTCAGAAATTTTAGGCTTCATTTTCTGTAAAACGTGTTCTCCTACGGACATTTACAGTTATGACGAAATGGTCAATAAAGTCTGGAACACGCTCCCAGATTTCATCTTGCCAAAATTCTTCCGTAATTAGCATTCAGGACTGTACATTTCCCTTACATTATAGGTACGTGTTGTCGAATACGCACATTAGTGAATGCCCAAACACAGAGGATAAAATTGGTTGGATGCGATAGCGAGACAAGTGCTGTTGGAATTTTAGAGAAAGAAATGGGAGAAAAAGGGAGAACGAGATGCAACTATCTTGTAAACGACCAATAGGATGGTCAGTTACTTACCAGCACAGCTACCTCTATCATTAATAATACTGTAATGAGAGAGTGATGTAGTGAAGAGTTCTGCAGTTCATGACCTTTGGCTATGTTGCCTTCACGCTACATGTGCGTCTCCTTGTACACTCAGAGCTCATATCCGGAATGGACTCTCGAATTTCGCGTACGACATCGGGAGAAGCTTACTTAACTGCACTGCAAAATTGGTTAGTAAGTCATATGGTTAGATTTGGAACCACACATTTCTCATTGAACCATCTGATAAGTAATCAATCATTTGTTGTCACATACAGCGGCTTGATTTGTGTGTCAATGAATGTATGAAATATCTTAGTAAAGTCAGCATAGGCACAGGTCGGGAAGCACAGTAAAATAAATTAAAATGAGTAACTAGACACCTTTCGCATCGGGCGCTAATGAGGATGTTTTGTTTTGAAAGTGATGTAATCTTATACTAGTATGTTCATACGATACGTTATACTTTCCCCTTAATGATGTGTGTCCATGTTGGGAACATAGGTGTACTGTCATGCCTGTCTACAAAACAATTATCTAACATTCTATTTTGTATTGAAGGGTTGGTCTTCAGATTCGAGCTTTCGCCTATATATATATATATATATATATATATATATATATATATATATATATATATATATATATATATATAGAGAGAGAGAGAGAGAGAGAGAGAGAGAGCATGATCGTTTACCCGTTTTATTAGATCCTGTTACCTTATTAATCTGGATTTAGAATCTATCACCTCATCTGCTTTCGAAGGTAGTCCCATTTCCATCTTTCTTATGGTGATTGAGGGAAGCTGCCGGGATAGTCCGTTAAGCCATCACAGGCTAGTGGTTTTTTGTGTGAAGAGAAGAATCCAGACTTCTAGAGTGATGCATGGTGTGAGGGTGTATGCCGTCATGCCAGAACTCAAGGGGAATCAGGAACGGCATCGTTCACGCCAAATCTTTGTTACGTTGACCATGCGAATTGCTGCATTCTTGGCCCGGGACAATTTAATATCTGTTAGTTCGGTCGGCTGCTCAGTATAATCTCTTGGGCTCTCCGAACAATACCAGGTGAGTGGCGGAACTACTCCAACAATCGGGCTATGGACCACACGCGATCTTTCTTTGCTCAAAATTGGTCTTCTTCTCTCCCCCCAATATACGCACTTGGACTATCCTACGTTCAAGTCGGCAGAGTTTATCCGAGGAATTTAGAGCTTGTTTCAGCTGGGTCACTGCTTCAGTTGGCAGAGATACCTAAGAGGGGATAAGTTCCAAAACAACGTGAAGGTCGGCGTAGAATCAAATGTTTCAGGAGAGGAATACTGCCAACTCCCGGGATATACGCAACATACACTACTCTACGGTATTAATGACCTCAATAGTTGACGCGACTGATATCAATTCTTTCTTATACCGCCATCACTGGCTCAGGGCGTCAACTGCTGTCAATTCAGTGCCTCTGACCGGGAGGTCCTAGGTTCGAGTCCTGACAGGGAGAGGATTTTCGACATTAGCTTTTCAGCTAGGTCGAATTCAGCTGCTGTCTAGAGGAGAATTCTAGCGGCCAGCTGCTCTGATTGGTAGTTTTCCGTGGTATCTCCGAACAACACCCGGCGAATATCGGAGAAGTACCCTAACAAACGGGCCACGAACCGCGCGCGATCTTTCCTACCTCGTCCTTGTCCTATCCTCTCCTCTTACTTACACAAGCATTAACGAGATTGTCCCGGCTGAGACGTGCTCCGCTGGTTGGAGTTACCTGGTTGGAGAAAACCCCGCTACCTGACGTAGGTTGGTGCCGGATCCAACTAGCGGTGGAAGATCGCCGCCACCTCTCGAGGGGGAAATGCACTACACTTACGGGACTAATAACAGCTGTGTACGCGCCGGGAATCATTTATCAATCAATCAAAAACCCTCACTCATTCTCTCACTACGGTTGCCCACAGGGTTCACAATCCGACCACAAAACTGCGAATGACATTCCTCGTCAAGGTGTGTTAACATCTGCAAATTCCAAAACATTATTTGCATATTGACGCGCCAAACATCCCTGCTCGCTTTGACCCGCCCTTCCACCATGCTCATCCCGCGTCATCGACAGTGGGCGTCGCCTGTACCACTACCCTCCCACCCGACCTCCCCTCCCCTTCCCCCCACCCTACTCGCCGCTTTCCTGTGTCCCCTTTGACACCACGAGCCGGCCGCCTCCCGCCGTCTCGTTAATTACAGCAGCTGGGGCAACCTGGAGGCGTCGCTGTGGTCTCGTTTTTTTCTACTTCGTTTGATTGCTCGTTTTCGTCCCTTTTGGAACCTCACGCGCTCGAAATTTGCATTCCCGTGTCCATAATCGGGACGCCTCCGCGGGCGGGTTCTCGCGGAATTTCTCAGGCCGAGGAATCCTGGCGTGGGGCGTCAGCGTATGTAAGTTGCGAGTTCGCGTCGCAGGTGGGGTTTCGGTGCTGGCGTAAAGAGCTGGGCCGGAGGATGCCACTGCCAGAATGGACATTTTTGAGCAGGGATTCCCATTTCTTGAGGTTGCCGAGCACCACTTAAATTTTATAGGTATTTTGACGTTCCATTATCCTTAATTTAAGTCGGAAGTAAAATATTTTCTACTGCATAACTGTTTCTGTACAATTGAACTCTATACCGAGCATCAGAAAGGAAAGTAATATTAATATTAGCGATGCTATTTAATGCATTATTTACCATTTGGACTGTATAATTCTAAACAACCTGTAATAAGTATTGCACCTTCGCCACTGGGTCAATGACCCCCATCTCGGTCAGGTAACTTCATTATCTGTACACGTCTTCTAGAGTTGGCAAATATGCGATAGTTATTCCAATTAATCATTGTTCATTTTTTCGCGGCAGAAGCAGTGTATCAATGCAAGGACAAATCCCCACAGTCTGATTTGTAATCGTTCATTGTTTTTAGTTTTCAGTATTCACTTTACTTTGGCTATTTATTTCAGTATAAGGTTTTATGCGAACCATTTCAGGTACTACCTGAATTGTCTTTTCGAACCATTTGTGGTAGGCGTACCATCCATCCCTTGTTCTAGAAAGCAGTTGCTCTGATCGGTCGTTCACGTGGTTTCCTGTGAACAAGTCCAAGCGTTTGCTTAAATGTATTCGTTATACACGATTTTTCCTTCATCATCCTGTCGCCATCCTTTCGCCACTCCCACCTTGATGAGCTGATTCTTCTTACCGAGGCGGCCAATGAGGGCTCCGTGAGCCCAGAGGCTACGCGTAGGATACCAATCAACGCGTTAGCTACCTCTGGGTGTTGGAGTGCAAAACCCGGTCGATTTATGTCGAATTTGAGGGATACCAAGCGGGTTCTCTGAGGTTTCCTCGGGGTTCTCCCGTTTCGCCTACCGCCCGTTCAGTGATAGCCGAATCATCATTAGGGGGGTGATTTTTATGCCCTAAAAAATCTTAAAATTTGCTTTTAAAATATGCATTTATGACCTAAACATTATGAAATTTGCACTTTAATAAGCAATTAATATTAACAATATTTCATTTCCCTCATAAATCTTTTTTGATAAAATTCAGGAAAAGCATGCTTGAAATCAGTAAAGATATATTTTTGTGCAAACATAATATGGTCTACCTTACTCCGCGAGATAAGTAATTGAAGTAAATAATCACCTCAGTGAAGTACATTGTATGTCTTGTATTTCTGCAGAGTAGTTTACAAAATATGTTATCAAGAAATATCCTATATTAGCACAAGTATTGTATCATCTTTAAAAGAAAACAAACGCAAACTGTGACAAGATCTTTCAAATCAATGAACGTTCAAATAATAAATAGATTCTATCATTCTATGAAGATATGAAACCTTTTATAGGTGTCTCTATTTTAACGAAATATGCAAAATATGCACCTACAATCACACGAACATGCACCAACAAGAAAAAATCGACCAAATATGCACCAACATCTTAATTTGTCACCATATTCTAAAGAAATTTCACTTAGCTCACTTATTCTTAGAAATTTCATAAATAAATTTCACTCAAGTAACGGGCAAAAATATGCAAAATTATAGAAATCCCTTCCGTAATCATCATATTGTATTGTTACAATCTGCAGCTCGTGCTACCAACATGATTTCTGTTGCTAGCACTGTCACCAGCCACTGGTGCCTCTGCGGAGAGACTTACTGGCACACTATATTGTCCCATTACACTCTGTTATCTGTTCTCATGTATTTCATCAGATCCAGACAATTCATTACCCGAAGGGACTCTGGCTTAATAAATAACCTAATTATCTAAATTAGATTCGTGCTTAACTGCGAGTATGTCTTTTTCACGAAGGCGAAGGCTCAAGATTGGCTGCAGCGCGTAGGAAGTACAAAAGGAATCCTACACCGTGCTCAGTGACGCTATAATGGTGTACTATGGTTGTGTATTCGAAATCTTGCATAATGTGTGAATGTCATTACAATATTGGTGTGTTGGTGATTTGACTTTGGCAGCATTCCTTCTACAATAATTTGAGGCGTTGCCTTGACCAACGTAGTTATTTAATTGCAAGAGTAGCTTTTGATGATTGAGCCATCGTCAGTTACTTGCTGTTCGGAACAACAATACAGGGCTTCTAATTATTTTATATACGTCTCAGGTATGACCTGTTATTAAACATCATTCACTGATTCGTAATTCTCAGTGAATTCTAATACCAACTTTCTGATACGTGGTTGCCAACTTCATTTTGAGATGAAGTAAGAACACGAAAATTGGCCGTGTGTGAGTTTAACTAAATTTCATGTTTTAGATTCAGGGTCTCTCGTTCGGAGACCCAGTGTGTTAGGAAACATGGTTCTGATGTTGTTGGCTTTGCATTCCCTGCTCTGATGCAAAATTTTGTTTGCCACCTTTCTATTAAGCTGAAGATGAGTTTGATTAATGTCTGAAATTACATTCTGGCACCCAGACGACACACTTCTTGAACTTCTGAATGTTGTTCATCTTTTGAATAATGAAATGTTGATTAAATCATCTTTTATCTCTAATTTCAGTTCTTGAAGAAGTTGTCAAGTACCTATATCAAGATGAAATAAATTTAATCCCCTTTCACGTAATATTTATATTTGTTGGGTTAAGAGTGATTATAATTCAGTCGTTTGCTGCATTTGTCGTGATATACGACAATGAAAGCTGTCTGAAATGTCGGCATGAATGTGCCAAATAGAAATATTATGGAATTATTGCACCATACTTTTACCCCATTACACCATTACAAGCTTCTACTAATCGCGTGAACTGAGGAGTAAAAGTAAAAGAAAAATATTTCTACTTTCGCTTCCTTTCTTCTCCACATTATTTTACGAAATCATCCCTTTTGCACATGAATGAGAATAGTTACCGAAATAATTACGTGTATTATATTATTATTTAAGAGTTTTTATAAGTACGTAATTAATAGAAATTCTCTGGATTAATAGTAACCTTAAGATGAAAGCAAAACGCTCAAAAACAAATTTCTTAAATTGTCTGGTTTCAGTGTGAAGTTATTGATTACTTTTTTAAAATCTTTACAGGGTTTAAATAATTCCTCAATATTCAGTGTTTGAGAAACAATGGTTGGTTTCTCGTTGCTGGCGTCTTGAAAACTTATAGGGTCTTTCAGTGATTTGAACGTTGTTCTGTGGGAGAAAAACGAAGATACATTTCATACACAGGTGCGTGTGGTTTGCATTATGTAAATTATGCATTGAAGCTATTTGTAACGATAATTATGTAATTGTGTTCACAATTCCTTTGCTGCAACAATTATTTATACATTTTGGACGTGAAGTGGTAAGTAAAATGAAAATAGTACCTGTGATTTAGAGTTTAACAGTAAGTGACTGTCCGAACAGCAGCTTCTGTTCACAAAAAGACAAATCATGTAGGAAGCCCACGCAAATAACACAAAGACAGGACCTTATTTGCGTACAATAAGCCATTTAACAGCATTCAGATGTCTCCTTTGTTTGTTTCTTCATAAATACATTAATTTCTCCCTGTGAGTAATCTCCAATCTAAGCATTCTCCAGTGTGTTACATCGACACTTCCTGGAGAGTTTGTTCTTTTTCTTCACCACACATAAGTAATGTTTTCATCAGAACCTGTGGGATGAAATTAGATATACATTCTGTCACGAAAATAGATAATACTTTTTAATACATTGGTCTTATTAAATTTTTAAGTTGGATATTTCTTATCATTCAGTGGTATCTTTTGAAGTTAACGTTTTAAAAAAGTATTCGTTGTGTACAAGAAGAGCGCAGTTGTTTTTAATAAAAAAATTACGTTATCATGAATGTTTTTATTAGTATAGTATAAAGTATGGGTCAGAGTATAATGTCACGTCCTAAGTTAATATCCTTTCTACGCACGTCAAGATCATATAACCTCATTTTAATTATACAGCCATTTCTCAAATTATATAAATACAAATGAATTTAAATTACGTTACATCGCATCCTTGCCTGTTCGTTCATTTAAGTCTCTTTGGCGAACAAGCAATTCACGAAGTTGCGTAAAAGAGCCTGTAGTTTCATGTTAGCATTTTATTTACTTGTGAGTACAAAGATGGAATTATTCATAAAATAAAGTGATTTTTTGTTTATTTATTACAAAGAGCGAACGGTGAGATTGTTATGTTTCACCAATATATAACACGGTAATGCCCAGGATTCATTATTATTATGCAAGTCTCTCGAACATTTTTAGAGTTTCCTAGGATAAAGTGTGTAAATGTCGAATGCAACTCTTTTTTTAGTCAAGTGCGTATTTTTTTAATTTATTTTACGTCAAAAAAAAAACAGTTAAAAACTGCGTATGACGTGCTATGGGGAAAAGTGAATTGTGTGCACATTTTCAAAATTCTGTGATCCCTACACTAAGTCATATACTACTTAAATTTTGAATTTTTGAAAGGGAGAAAAAAAAAACTCCCATGTAATAAAATCTATTTTCAAGGATAAACAAGCAATAAATTTTGAATTTTGAAAGGGAGAAAAAAAAACAAAAAAACTCCCATGTAAAAAAATATATTTTCAAGGGTAAATAAGCAATAAATTTTGAATTTTGAAAGGGAGAAAAAAACAACAACAAAAAAACTCCCATGTAATAAAATCTATTTTCAAAGATAAATAAGCAATAAATTTTGGCTCTTATTACTTCCTGCCGCGACAACGGAAACGATAATTTGAATAATTTGTATTTCTACTGAATTCTAGAAGACGTGCACAGAAAATGAAGTTACATTTATGTCCAGAAGCAAAACAAGGGCCATCTCAGCATTTGCTCAATGGATCAGGGAAACTGGACGAAAAACCTGATCGAGATGGGGGTCATTGACCCGGAAGCTGTAGTACAATAGTTGTTACAGGTTGTTTATACTCATTTATACAGTCCAAATGGTAAATAATGCATTATGTATCATTGTTAAAAATAATGTTACTTTTCTTGTGATGCTCAGTATAGTCTCTAATTGTATAGAAACAGTTATGCAGCAGAAACGATTTCACTTGGGATTTAAACTTTTCTATTGAATTTAATCGTTTAATGTCATCTGGCAAAGTGTTGTAAAATAATGTACATGTATTGTATGTGAATTTTTTGTAATGAGCTGTTGATACTGTCACCTGATGAATATGATTTCTACGTCGAGTGTTATAGTAATAGACTTCGGCATTTTCTGAAAAAATATTCCCGCCCTTGAGCAAGTCATTTTTTACAAAAACCACTGATTCGTAAATAAAAAGACATGGTTAATAAATTGACAAGCGGTACCAAACTTAGATTCGGAGGTTACCACAGATAATCAGGATACTGCAACTAATCAAGTTCAGATTTTCTAGTGATCTGCCTACGGAGCGGTTTTCTTCGGAGAGCAACGTTGACTTCATGAGTGTCTACGTTGTATTGACGAAACGATTCCATGCGTGCATCTCATTGGTTCCCTACGTTTGGTGAGCATATACAGCGTGTTTCTTCTCTTTGTTTTCGTGTTGGTTGATTGACTGGGTAACAATGTACATTTTTCCGAGGGAGTGACAAGACAATATATGGAATTATGTAACATTGTTGCGATTGATTATGCAACATGTGAATCCGGTTCAACAATCTTTTCAGACTTTTAGAGAGGCTACTGCTAGGTGGAACAAAACAGTATCGTTCACGAGACAGAAACTTTCGCTGCTCCCGTGACTTTGCTCCCATTATTATTGAATACATCTAATGAAGCTGTTTTCAGTATTAGCAGGCTTCTTTGAATAAGCCTGGGATAAAAAGGAGCCTGCCATATGAACAGATCTACACATATGGCTAAGTATCCCTCTTTTTCTTGAGGCAGTATTGTCAGAGGTAGCATGTTAGGATCCATTGTGGTGAAAGACAGAGCAGTTTATCTCTGGTGTGTCCGGAACTTCTGTTTAATAAAATAATATGCTAATTTCTGTCGCATCTGTTTTTGTTCTTATCCATTCCTACGTATAGTATTCCTTGATGTTTTCTCGTTTATGATAGGATGGACACGCTGTTGGGGAGACACCTTAGAACAAGTGAACATCATGCTCCGCTCCTAATCAGCGGATCGCTAGGATCCCTCGTCTTTCTACCCTTTACCTCTTTCCGCACCACACAAATTATTGAGTTGTTAATAATTGAGACAGGCAGGAGGCGATTCTCGTGCGGATAGAACCGGCGTGTAATCTATTACCAGTTAGCTGCAAGCGTGTGCGAAGCGAGCGAGCGCTATCGTATTGTTAGACTTTGACGTACGACTTGGCTTGACCGGCGGGTCCGTTCCTCCGCGTCTTGCGTTGGCAGCTGCACCTTAATTAGCCTTTTTTCTTCTTGCGCGCCCTATAACAGAGAAGTAATGACCGCCTCCTTAATGAGGGCGTAGTAGCGGTAATGGGAGCCGTGCTCGGCTGAGTGGGTTTGCTCACCGGGGGTCGCCGGTCGATTCTGTCCTCTGGCACGAAACGCGTGCCTCTCTCTCTCTCTTCGTCAAGGAAGATGAGGGTTGAGGAGCGATTATTGATCGAGTCGATTGTTGCGAACTGTATATCAGAAGGGTCTTTTTGCGCAGGGTAGCGTGCAGCAATTAACAGCAATCTCTCGTCAAGAGTTTACCCTTTTTGAGCCTCGAGATTGGTGCAGAATGTTGCAAACATTCCATATATATATATATATATATATATATATATATATATATATATATATATATATCTAGTAATTCGATAGTACCGATTTATTGATACATCTGTTGATGGTTCCATTATTAAATATCTCATCTACCAAGAATCGAGGTATCTGAAAACTTCAATCCTCATGACAAAGCGCCTGCTTTTCTTGCGATGTAACGAGGGATTTTTCTGTGTAGTTTTTCTTGGGTCCTACGTTAACCAGAGTGTCACTGTCAGTGAACACAGGTCGCCGGTCGATTCTGTTGTCCGATTCAAAAAGCTTGCAGCTCGCTGAGTTGGAGATGATGAGAGTTCAGTAACTACACTTTATCGATACGATTTGTGCCAGCTTCAAAAGTATTTCAACATCAAGAAAATAATTACAATTTTTATAACTTGAAATATTAGGTCGGTACTAATCGACAATGCAGGTATCGATACATGAGGAATCGTCACGTAATGTGGTGGTCAGTTCACTGAATTTCCACGTCTGGGTACTGAAGTTCAAATCCTGGCCGATGCAAGTGCAATTTGTGGTGGACAAAGCGGGTTTGCGGCAGGGTACCTCAGGGTGATCCCGTTTCCTCTACCTCTCCTTGAGCATTCATATCAGAGCATCTTAATTACCATTCCCTCAAACTCACTCTTACACTCCAGGTATGGCATTATGACTAGAAACCTGTAATATCGAGTTATCGATACTCGTTGGTTTCGTTGTCCACTATAACATCCATTTAAAAATCGTAGTATTTCTAAGCTTCAGTCTCCATTGGAAAGCGCCTACTCTTCTTGCGAGATAACGAGTGATTTTTTAATTTAGTTTGAATTGAGCCTTGTGATATTAGGGTGGGCTCACCCAGAGGTCGACGGTCACTTCAGTTGTCCGCCCAAAGCGTGTGTGTCTCCTTGTGATGGGGAAGACGAGTCGCAATATCCACGGCGAAGCTTCTTGGTATTGCGAGCTAACGATGAGATTGTTTTCTTTTTTTCCTTGTATTAATAAGAATAATCAGTGTTTGCTCACGAAGGGTTGTCCGTCGACTTTCTCTAACACGAAACACGTGCGTCTTACTGTTTGCAATGATGAGTATTTGGATGTTGCGATACGTTCTATACCAATGATTTAAATGAATGAATTATACAATATTTTTATGGAAATCATATATATCCAGTGGCGTAGGTTCAAGGGATGCGAGTGATGTGTCGCATCCCCAAGTTTTTGGTCTCTTTTAAAACTTTTGATAAAAATATTTTTCTATTCCTCAAGAACATCTCTCTGTTCCGTTTGTACTTTTCGTTTTTTCCCCATGCGCTTTCCGGTGGGCGTCTGTTACCTCCATGGATGTAACACCGAGAAACATCCCATCGACAGCTTGGATTCGTTACCGAGGTCATTGAACTCTCACCATGTGCTGTGTGTAAGAGGTTTCAGTCGACGGTGATGCGACGCTGAGTGTCGCATCTCGGACTTCTCATTGGCGCTTCTGTATTCCCCCTCCCAAAGCTTCACCATTGCCTCCCAGTGGTCACATACTAACGACTGTGGCCTCCATAGCGGGTTGGAGAAGGGGGAGTTTGACCACACTACACATGTATGCGCGTATTATTATTTTGTTCATTGCCAGAGCAAGCAATGAACCATTAGCAATTCTCAAATATTCTCAAAGAAGGTACACTAGGTATGTACATAGTAATATGTATGTATATATATATATATATATAAATATATATATATATATATATATATATATATATATATATATATATGCTATAACTAATACATTTCACATTATATAGCATATTTATGTATAATAATGAAAAAAGTTTGAATAAATTACGCTGATGGATTGAAGTTGTCAATTGCATATTATGAATGACTTAAGAATTCCTTATCAAATCCGATATGGTAATGATGACTATTATATTATTTATAATACTACGTTCATTGTTTCCAATTACGACGTTATAAAGGGGTTTCCCCATCCCATTTAAGTATCTCCCCGAGTGGGGTAGCGCCGCAACTAGGACACACTCTGTTCCCGGCATATGTGGTAATGTAGTGTAATGAAAATCGTGTGTGTGCGTGTGACGGCAACAAGAGGTGACAAAGATGAAAAAAAACTCGCGCGTTCGGTGTCCCTTTAGAGTATTGCTCCGCGATTCGGATGGCATTGATCTGATAAAACACGGAAAATTACCGTCCAGAGCAGACAGGTGCTAGGTCTCTCTTCTACACAGCTTTTGAATTGGACCCAGCTAGAATGGAAAACCCACTACCGCCGGTATTCAAACCGTAGGATCGGGAGCGGTGGCTCAGTGCATCACCTGATGTCACAGCAGTGCCTCTGACCCTCCCGGTCAGAGGTTCCCACTCCCCACGGCGGCAGGATTTTCGACACTAGCTTTTCAGCTAGGTCGAATTCAGTCGTCGGGGGGGGGGGGGATTCTAGCGGCCGACTACTCTGATCAGTAGTTATCTGTGGTTTCTCCGATTCTCACCAGGCGAATGCCGGAGCAGTACCCTACCAAAAGAGCCACGGATCGCGCGCGATATTTCCCTCCTCTTGGGGTAGCGCCGCAACTAGGACACACTCTGTTCCCGGCATATGTGGTAATGTAGTGTAATGAAAATCGTGTGTGTGCGTGTGACGGCAACAAGAGGTGACAAAGATGAAAAAAAACTCGCGCGTTCGGTGTCCCTTTAGAGTATTGCTCCGCGATTCGGATGGCATTGATCTGATAAAACACGGAAAATTACCGTCCAGAGCAGACAGGTGCTAGGTCTCTCTTCTACACAGCTTTTGAATTGGACCCAGCTAGAATGGAAAACCCACTACCGCCGGTATTCAAACCGTAGGATCGGGAGCGGTGGCTCAGTGCATCACCTGATGTCACAGCAGTGCCTCTGACCCTCCCGGTCAGAGGTTCCCACTCCCCACGGCGGCAGGATTTTCGACACTAGCTTTTCAGCTAGGTCGAATTCAGTCGTCGGGGGGGGGGGGGATTCTAGCGGCCGACTACTCTGATCAGTAGTTATCTGTGGTTTCTCCGATTCTCACCAGGCGAATGCCGGAGCAGTACCCTACCAAAAGAGCCACGGATCGCGCGCGATATTTCCCTCCTCTTGTTGTCCTATCTTTTCTCTGTCTGTGTTTCTCTCTCTCTCTCTCTCTCTCTCTCTCTCTCTCTCTCTCTCTCTCTCTCTCTCACACACACACACACACACACACACACACACACACACACTCACACACACACACACACACACACTAACATGCACTACAGTACCACACATGCCGGGAGACCAGTCGGGGACTCAGAACTTGTCTCGGCTGGGGGCGGTATCCCGCTGTTGGGAGATACCTTGTTGAGTAAAAACCCAGCTAGCCGACGGTAGATCGGCACCGGATCTCGCCATCCAACGGGGAAGATCACCGCCACCTCCCAATGAAAAAACACGCAGTACACTTATGGGACTAATGAACTCTGTAGTTGACGCGCCCGGAATCACTAACAATCAATCGAACCATGGGACTTGCTGTCAATGATTTTGCAAACGCAGTGATGTTGCCGCTGAGCTCACGATGGATTTTTGAACGTAGTTTTTCGTCGGCCTTGTATCAGTCAGGGTGATCATTTCTTTGTGTGCTTCTGCGCGCACGTTTTACTGATGAAGCAGCTTGGTCATTTCGTGGCGTGGCTCTCCTCTCCGCGTTGCATTGATTGATCTTTTTGTGAACATGTATTACCAGTGAGTTCTTACAACTTGTGGTTAACTTCAGTGTACCGTCGTGTGCATCGTTAGTTATAATTGCAAAGAATGAATATCTACAGACTCTTTTGGCTTATTTTTTTCGAGAGAAGGTGCTTGTTGTATTGAAAATTTTTGAATTCATTTTGCTTATAATTAAGGAACGGAATTTATTGTAATAAAAAAAGCAAAATATGTACATATATATGTACTTATTTTTTTCAAAAGTGTGTTAGAAAAAATAGGAAATATGTGAAATAAAATTTCGTTAAAATGTTTACAATTCCATTCTTCAAGCGTTTTCCGAGCAGAGTACGTTGCCGATCCGATCTTAACATATATTCAGAGAGGCTGAATAAAACTTCTACATCTACAGAAGCAATTATTCGCTAGTTTCATTCGAAACATAAAACTTTCGTATTATATACAATGTTGTTTACGAGAAGCCGGCGCTCCAGCGAATAGTACCGTGTAGCCTGTGATAGAAGAGGGGGGGATAAAGGGAGCATACGCCCCCTCCCCAACTCCAGAAAAGGGATAAGACAATGATCTGGAATTTTTTATCGAGTTACGCATGGTGTCCATGAAACATGAGTAAGCACGTGGTTGAAGTTCCTTCTGCTTCACATACTACATCCGCTCATTGTTGATCCCCACTATGCGGTTTCCCAGAAGCAGATGGGGGCGAGGGGAGGTAAGCTTGACAATTAATAGCGATTCGGCGTTAATACAAGAGCATTGCGTGTTTTTCAGTGACAAAGTTTTCAAGTAACATACATTTCCAACATCACAAGTAAAATGTTGATTTTCGACCTATAAATATATTAAAATGTAACGACATATGTAGCAATATATAAAATGTGTAAATATATGTAATTATACCAAAATATGTAAAATAAAAATGGTTCCAATTAGTCCAGAATGCCATGTTAAGTCTAAAACGTATTAGTGAATGCAGGTATCTTGTCCCTGTAAAAATATGTATTTACATGAAAATCCGTTCCCAACTTATAATTATTGTTGGCAAACATCGTGACGTGTTAACCGAAAATATCAAAGACACAGGCACAATGTCCGGTTAGAGTACTGTAATAAATCTTAGAAGTCATGTGTTAAGTGTTTGCATGTTTTCCTGTTATTCCCCTTTGAAAACTAGGTTAAAACTCTCGATTGCCTGGCAAACTCGAGATAAAATAAAAATATCTATTTAATGGAAGTGAACATTAATGGAAGACAAAATTGTCAATACATGCTAATAACGAAACAAAAACATTCTTCCAATGCTGATGCACAAGAAACAAAATGTGTTGACAAAAATGCCGCAATTATATTCTCTTCATTCATATTTTAAGATTTGAAGTACATACTAGTCTGTTCTGTGAGCCGAGATCCAAAACAAAGCAAGTTTTGTGACTATTGTAAAGTGTTTGTGGAATATATAGCATTATGTTATTAATGAAATAGACGAAAGAGGAAAATTATGAGGAAAATCAGAAAAACTAAATACAGTTTATTTTGTTTCAATTATTGATATTGTATTATTCTCCAATAGCCAGATCTATTGAATCTGAGTCCTGGAAAGTTTTAAATCTCATCTCTGTAACGTCTGAAAATTTCTTTCACATTTATCATTTTCCAAATATATCTCCGATACTATTCACGACTTGAACAAAACAATATTTTTTTTAAAAAATCGTTAAAACAACAGTGAGTGTGTATTGATTCCGGGCCCCTCAACTATTGAACGCTATTCGTAACGTACGTCCCGTAAGTGTGGTGCAGTTTATTTCCCGGAAACTGGCGTTGTTACTACGCCGCGTGGATGTGATATCCTTCGGAAACATACTCGTCAGTTTAAGGAATTTTCACCTCTAAGAGACCACCTAGAGAGGAAACGCTCCAGCAGGGACAAGCTCAAAGCTCCCCACTGGTTTGCCGAATTTGTGGTTGTATAACACAGTGTGTGTGTGTGTGTGTGTGTGTGTGTGTGTGTGTGTGTGTGTGTGTGTGTGTGTGTGTGTGTCTGTAAGAGAAGATAGAACAGGGATGAGGAAGGAAAAATCACGTGTGTCCCGTGTCCCGTTTGTTAGGGTTATCATCCGGCTTTCGCCTGGAATTGTTCAGAGAAACGTACCGATCAGAGCAGCCTTCCACTCTTATTTCCATTCATTCAACGGCTGAATAGTGTTCCAGCGTCGAAAATCCACCACCAACCATCGGGATCCGAACCGTAGGACCTTCCAGTCAAAGATGCTACAGACACAACAGTGTTATGGCTGAGCCATCGCAGTCGATCATTAAAACGTAAACACGAAAACCAGTGTACCTTTCTTCATGTAAAAAGATGACCAAAGACACGACATGCAACGGGTCTCTCTGCCCCGTCACGCCACGGCCTTAATCCCTCCCCGAGCGCCCTGCCCGCTCTTCCCCACGACACGCGCCGATACAGATAGCACGCCGCGCGCGCCTCGGATGCCGCTCCAACGACGAACGGGACTCCGGCACCGGGGCTCGAACCGCGGACATGCAGAGAGTTCGTTAACCAGCGCTCGGCAATCGCCCAACGCTTGGCTCAACCTTCTCCATGATGCACGATTCAGCTCACGCCCTCGCCCCGTCCAACGCCCTCGCGCCCACGCCTTCACTCCGCCCCCGCCCCTGCCCTCGTCCCCGCCACCGCCACTGCCGCCGCCACCATCGCCGCCGCCGCCGTTGCCGCCGCCTCCTACCGCGCCGTCGCCGCCTTCGCCACCTCCTCCGCTACCGTCATGGCCACCGCCACCACCCGCGCCCCCGCCGCCGCCTCCGCCTCTGCCTCTGCCTCTATCACTGTCACCGACATCGCCGCCGCCTCCGCCTTTGAGTCCGTCACTGCTACTGCCACCGTCATCGCCTCAGCGTGTGCCTCTGCCTCCGCCACCGCCACTGCCACCGTCATCGCCTCCGCCACTGCCTCCGACCGCGCCGCCGCAACCGCCGCCTCCGCCTTCACCTCCTCCGCCACCGCCACCGGCATGGCCACCACCGCCGCCACCGCCATTGCCACCGCCACCACCCGCGCCCCCGCCGCCGCCTCCGCCTCTGCCTCCATCACTGCCAATACCACCGTCATCGCCTCCGCCTCTGCCTCCGTCACCGCCTCTGCCACCGTCATCGTCGCCGTCTCCGCCTTCGCCTCTGCCTCCGTCACTGCTACTGCCACCGTCATCGCCTCCGCCTTCGCCTCTGCCGCCGCCTCTGCCTCCGTCACCGCCTCTGCCACCGTCATCGCCACAGCCGCCGCCACCGTCACCGCCGCCTTCGCCGCCGCCAATCGCCCCTTGCGAGGCCGTGCCGACTACGTCGTTCCCAGTGCATTCCATTCCCCGTAAACCTGCGGAGGAGAACCGATTGTATCGGGAATTATTTAGTGGTCGAGTATTCGCCCGCCTGTGAATGGAGATAACGCGTTTCAGTTTCCTACCAGCCATTGACTCGTGGCTCTGGGTTGTTTCAATGAACGGGAACTTGTACAGGCCGTCTTTCTGACGGGACTATGTACCAGAGGCCCTCCAGAAGTAACGAATACATTTTTGTCGTGACTGTATACCCTACTGCTAGTATGGGAGAGAAGGAAGTGACCTTTGGTGAGCTAGTAGCATATGAGTCACACTTTTGTGTGCAAAGGGAGATTAATTTTTAGAAGTGAATGTTCCTTTTCTGTAAATAATGTAATTTCGGCAATAGTATTGTGTGTAATCATGACAATTTTTTTTCAAAGTATAGAAGTGTATTATTATTTATCGTGAAATTCTGCCAGTATGTAGAGATTAAAACGTGGATAGTAATAAGAGGTGTAGAAACATTTCAAAATTTAGTGAAAAAAGAATCTTGAAATACAGATTCTGAAACTAGAAATACTTTTTATTGGCTTTTCAAACGGAACTTATGAGTCACAGAGTGCCGTAAAACCTTTCACTACTATTGCCGTGAATTGCTTTAAAATGCTTGACAATCTCTTTAACCAAGTGAACTTAAATTATCTGGGATGGAAATGGTAAATTATGGTTAATGGTTTGCTAGTTAAAATGAAGAATTATTGGATGTAATAATTTCGATGACTTTCTCCCAAGATGTTTGTAAATAGCTGTAACTAAGAGAATGACTGTAATTAAACATGTATAACTTGTACTTGCTGAACTACGAAATAATCTATTATAACGGTTAAAATATATTAAATAAGTATTAATAAATTGGTGTGTCATTCGAAATCTATGGGTGATAAAGCGATACTTGTATAATTTTCTCCGCAAATTATAAACCATACAACAAGAAGGACAAAAACATTCATCCAGTTTTATTTAATTGTTTGCTCTCTATTGTAATTGAATCTCTAGTGTAACTTATATTTTCTTGAACTCCGTAATTCCTCCCAGCGTGTGAAAACTATAAGCAAACGGATGCGCCGTTCAAACCTAGGGTTTCGTTTCGTTACCAGCGTGTAGTTTTTTTGTGAATTGAAGGAATGTACTAGCAATAACACGTCTTCTTTCAGACAAGAGCTTCATTCCGCAAAACCTGTAGAATATCAAGCACTTTTCCTCTGACCACCAACAGGTTTATAAATCTTTCGCGCAGTGTCGTGTTGAATAGATACCAAGCACTTTTCCTCTTTCACCACCAACAGGTTTATAAATCTTTCGCGCAGTGTCGTGTTGAATAGATACCATATCATTAACCTTTCAGAATGTGGGCGTAACCTTTAACCGTATATTGCAGGATTCTCAATTGATTTACCATAGAAACGTCGATGTGCGTGAAGCACATAGATATATACTTAAAGCACATAGATGCATACGTTTTTAAGTTCGTCCTCCGGCTGTTTCAGTATACCGCCATGTTAAAAGCCTTCAACGCTGAATTCTTACTTCGCAATAGGACAGTTGACCAAACCTAATCATTTAAAGAACACTTCAAGCATTGATCATTCGATTTTAATTATTACACTAAGAACAGCATTCTCTTCACAGGCCTCCTGCCGAAGGAAATGGAATTAAATACTGCAGCGGAGGCTTAATAGATTTCACCCCTTGTTTTCTGTTTGTTTTTGGATTCAGTAACTCATTTGTGAAAGGTACTTCTGCTTGCTTATATTGTAGGGACCCAACGCCATATACTTTTGTGCTTTCCATTTCACGTTTACAGCTACATATATACTCCATTGGTTTCGCTCCGTCTGCGAAAGTGTTGGTTGCAAATGTCCAGCCTGAAACTCTTTTACAGTAGCACGTGTAGATAGGGTCAATATTTTTAACCACGGGCAATTAGTTACAATCCCTGACACTGAAAAATGGCGTTCTCGAAACAGCTCTCCACGCGCTCCGGGGGTAATTTCGAATTAGCCTTTTAAGTATTTAAGAAGGAAAGGAACGGAGTGCAGAGAGGCCCAAAGAGAATTTTCTATGCAGGGTTACATTGGCTCACTCTCCGAAAATAAAGAACAAGCATTAAGCGTGACCCAAATAATCTGTGGCAAAATTGAAAAGAAAAAAAAGAAAAAAAAAACAGAAAAATAAAGTATGCTCGAATTTTCCCGGAGTGATGCATCAACACCATCCGGCATTGATCATCTCTCTCTCATTCTCATCCGGCATTGATCATTTCTCATTGAGCATCTCTCTCTCTCTCTCTCTCTCTCTCTCTCTCTCTCTCTCTCTCTCTCCTCTTCTCTTTCTGTCTCCTTCTCTTTCTCTCTCCCCGTGTCTGCTCCCTCTCCTCTGTCCTCACTCTAACTCTTCTCTGTCCTCTCTCTAACTCCTCTCTCTAATTCCTCTCTCTAACTCCTCTCTGTTTTCTCTCTAACTCCTCTCTCTGTTCTCTCTCTAACTCCTCTGTTCCCTCTCTAACTCCTCTCTCTGTCATCTCTCTAACTCTTCTCTCTGTCTTCTCTCTAACTTGTCTGTCTCCTCTCTCTCTCTCTCTCTCTCTCTCTCTCTCTCTCTCTCTCTCTGCATGTTTGCAATTTCTAATAGAAAAATAAAGGAAATGCTAATATTTTTAATGTGGAACTTTTGCGTTGGCTAAACTCATGCGTTTTATGTTAATTCTGAAACTCGGAGCCGTCGACTTGGAAATGCGCGAGGGTAAAAAGTCAAATTGGTCGTATCAAATAGGCACTCTTCGTGCTAAGCAATCTTAGCCTAATTACCTTAACACGTAATAATTCTTGAATCATTGCCCATAATACGCCCATTAGAAACGCGGATATACCATTTATCTATTTGCTTTAACTGTTAAACAAAAACAAAAATACACATGTTCTTGAGCACACCAGCCACTCACATCCTTAGGGTAGGCAATCGACTAATCGTCTTTCCTCATGGGGAAGACTCCGACACTACTGACGATGTGAACACGCAGATGTCAGGACAAGCTCAAATTAGGCTGAAGCATTAGGCAAATTAGTCATAGCAAGAAAGGCTATTCAGTCATCGTGGCATCCTTGACCTCACCCTTCATATTTCAAGTTACCTTTCTTGAAAAAACCTGTTTTTGAAAAATGAGAACTCTGACACTTTGCCAATATGATAGATACCGTTCGGTAGGCCTGTTCTGGCCAACGCTTCCGTCAATTTGTTTGCCTGCACGCGCTTTGCGAGAAACTTACAAATAGTTCGTTACCTTGTACGAGTTCACACGTACGTCTGGGTTAAATCAATTGCGTGTACTTGGAATTAGAAAAGGAGAGGAGAAAGAAGTTTCGTTAGTGAAATTCCAGTTTCAGACTCTCGAACTTCTGTGTAATAGTTACTTAAACTCAATACGTTAAAATATACAATAATTCGAACTTTCCCCCCTTCAAGCAGGAAGTTCCATGTTCTTATTTTACATTATTCTGTAGATTATATATTATTTTTTTCTTTGCCTGCGGTGCCCTAAGGGAGTTTTGACGCTTCTTCTGGAGTGCCTCGGAATCTTGGACATGATCTGCAGCAGTTAGTTTGCCCCAATGCTCCACCCATTTTTTGACCTATCCCCCTCGAAATGGAAAATATGTTGGCAGTACTGGTAGAACGCGGATGTCAGGCCAAGACTAGAATTGGGCTCTCGCGTCATTGAAGCAAATTCATCGGCACTCCGGAAATTATATGGATAGAATCGTTTGTAGAATCAAATGTGCTTTATTTATTTTTATACTTATTTATTTGACGTCCAAAAGACGTGTGACGTACGCTGTAGAACGATGATTTTCTTAAGCCCCGGAAACGCTACTCTCGTTAATATACTACTTCATTGAATTGAAACATCTACAAACTTAGCAACGAGCGTTTTTGGCAAAACCTGATAATAAGAAACTCCATCATGTAATGAAAACTATTTGTATCAGCTATTGCGCAAATGAGTTTAGTTGTTATCCCTTCTTGCTATATGAGAAAAACTATTCGCTATTGTCAGAACATGGTGACCATTGATGGTAATGTTCACAAAATATCTATATTTCCTAGTAACATTTCCACAGAGCTTAAAAAAAAGTGCGACATGGTCAAGCTACATTAATGGTCAGATGAAAAACAAGGGGTAATCTCAGCATTTGCTCAATAAATTGAGGAAAAGTGTTTTTTAAATTACTGTTGTTTCCGTTTACATTTCAATATGAAAATTACATTACAAAGCACAAGAAGGCTTCCACCTAAAATGGATCCCTACACGTTCGGACTATGTGACAGTTTTACCAGCTTGTGTTTGCGCGTGTCGTGTTTAACTGCACGTCGAGGGCCTCCACTAGACACAGCTTTACCCTTTTCAGGTTTCCGCTTAGCAAGGTATGGAGCACTGCCGAATAGTGATGGCAAATTTTATCAAAACATCGATTATCCATATTTCGATACATCAAAAGGTTTTCGATGCAAATGAAAACATCGACAAAAATGTTTTAAATATAAAACGGATGGTATTTTCTAAGACTGTTTTCATTTTTAATTAGAGTCCTTAAATAAAATACCGGGATATTATGTTGTTTGGTCACGTAGAAATAATATTTTAATAATCATGTTCATCGAATACAAAGAAGGAAATATGTAATGAGATCATTTTTCAACGTAGGCACCGTGAGTTTCATTATACTCGATTCATCGAAGCACCAGCTTTGTGATGCCCTCAGAAAAAAAGGAATTTTGAATTAACAGCAGGCCATGTACGCATTGCTTACTCACTTGTGAGTCTGAGGGGAATCTTTGGTCTTATAGAGCATCTTTCAGTGGACCAAACAAATATTAGTGGGAATATCGAAACAACATTGTAGTTGGAAGAGTTTGGAGGGTCGTATGTGAATGCGCATAGTCTTGCAACAAATGTCTTTCGAAACTGTGTCTCGGCGTTCTCATATGCAGAGCCATTCTAATGTGATTATGGTTTGTCGTGTCGTCAATATCTTTCATCGGTTTTACAGAAACGGCGCTCAGACATACTCAATATTGGGTTCAGTGATAGATGAGCCTGGTCATCTTACTCTTTTCGCATCCTACATGCTTGTTTACTTTTGAATGGTTCATTCCACAAGTAAACTCTTGGCCATTGCACCGGCATTGAGCTGAACGTCTTCTAAGGATTTCACCTTTTGCTGCACATTTATGTCCCAAAAAACGGACCGCGAAAACCTGTTCTTTTTTTGTGTAAACGCAGACTGGAACAGTCAAGTTTACATCGCAGCAACCCAAGCTAACATTAGACGATGACGCTGAAGCTTACCATAACCAAAGTGGTTCAAATGAACTATGACATCTTAAGGCTGCTAAGTGCACAAAGGTGTACAGTCAACCTACAGACGATTAGAACAAAAGTGCAGATACTTATTGACTTATC
The DNA here is from genome assembly GCA_011170035.1 of Teleogryllus occipitalis. NCBI lineage: Eukaryota > Metazoa > Arthropoda > Insecta > Orthoptera > Gryllidae > Teleogryllus > Teleogryllus occipitalis. Next base: position 8,366 of record BLKR01003742.1, on the reverse strand, counting down.
TTCGTTCTTCTAAAGTTATTTTACCTTTCTAAAATTACGTCAAATTGCTACAGTTAAGTTACAAAAAAATAAGCTTCTAATTAATGAAGCTTCTGAAGTTAATTCAATTACTAAAGTTAATAAAATATAACTAGAAGTGCTACAAAATGGCACAGACTTTCTCGTAGCAAATTTTTCTAATTTCCTTGATGAGGTCTGGTTTTAAAGTCTTGAGTCATTCTCTGGCCAGCTGCCATCTATCGTCACCCCAAGTACATTTTTTGACATTTTCTCACCTTTTTGCTTTCCTTGTACTACAACCAAATATTACTTCAAGAATATTAAAGAAGAGTAAAAACCTCGTCCTAAATAGAAATTTTCATTGAAAAATTCGAAGTCGTTTATAAGAAAATGGCGATTAAGCATTACTGTAAAGGCGAAATTTAAGCTCTTTTTTACAGGAATGAGTTTTTGAGTTTTCGAAGAACTTCATTGAGCTTTTGAGTTTTGAGAATTGAGTTTTCGAAGAACTTCATTTGAAGTCATTTGATGGGCTTCCACTCACAAATGCAATAATGCATACAAATTGATGGAAATGTCCGTATTAATGGCGTGAGAGGTATTTCAAGAAAATTATATTTGTGTAATTTAAAAAAACAAAAACAAATGAATACATCAAAATGAACTTTACGTCATAATAAACAGTGCAATTAACACTTTCTACTGGAAAAATTTGACAAAATGAATTTGGAGCAATTTTGAGGAAATATCATTTGAGCGTTTCTGAAAATGCAGAATTTTGAGCTCAATTTTACAGAAAATGGTTTATTAAGTTTGGAAAAAATTGTACAAATAGTTCAGGCGCTAGTGTTGTTCACATGCACCAGACAAACAGGCGGACAGACAGACGGGCGAACGTTAAAAAAATTAAAAACAAAACAAAAAGCAAAACCTTTAGGAATCAGGGGGCCCCAAAACGTGTATTTCCGTTGAAATCTCGAAATCGATTTTCCGCAGCATTACATTACTTTCTCTATACTACGTATATTACTCCGTACATACGTACGTATACGAGTTCATACTCGTCCACGGGGCTCGGAACACGCGCAGTATGAGCTGCGAGGCGGCAACGAAGACGCCGATGGTGGTGATCTGGGCGGGGGAAAGGGTTCGTCCCACGACCCACCGCGCGCCTGAGTGCCCGGCCGGGCCTTCCTTATGAGGCGGCGGGGAGCCCCCAACCCCAGCCTCGAGGCAGCCACCGGGACCGCGACCTCCTGCAGCGTGGCTTTACACGTCGGTGGTCGCGTTTAATATTGCGGAGCGCGTGACAGAGCTACGAATTATGGTGTTTTTCCTTACACTAATGCAATGACATGTACGCCACATCTTGCAATGAAGCCGTGCTGTCATGTTAGAATATGAGAACTGACCAGTTAAATACCGCACTATTTTATTCTATTTAAAAAATAATTATTTGGGATTACTTTTTGTTTCCAATGTATAACGAAAAGAGAAGTTATTTTCTATTTACTTACCTACTTGTTTCATTATTTCTTCTTACTTTTTATTAGCTTTCTTTTATTTACTACTTTTAGCCAGTGGTTGCAATTATATTTTTATATAAATATCTGTATTACTGATTTCCAAAGCGCGCAGAAATTCATGAAGTTTTAATTCCTTCAAGAAGTCCAGATGCATGCTGTATGTAAGTATGCCAAATGCATGCTATGTAGGTATTTGATTTCAACTTCGTGCTGACTAGGTGACACAATGATCGTTGTCTCTGAAATAGAGAACATGGGATTAGTGATATGTCTTCGTGGTGGTAATTGATATATATATATATATATATATATATATATATATATATATATTTAGGAGATTTAAGTATTTTTAAATATATTTTAAAACAATTAAATTGTGGGAATTACTCTTATTCCGTTCCTAAATCGTCACTTAATGTTGCGTAATTTTGAATGCAGTTATGTTTGTCAAATGTTAGCGATCTTTCGTTCTTATAATTGGTTGGTTTGCAAACTCTAAAGGTGATGTGCTGGAACACTGATTCAAATGCGAAAAATAAAGGAAAGTGCCAGACGAGAGTACTTTACATTTATTAGCTTGCTGCAATGAAATAGACTTCTTTAATGATGAAGTATAGCATGGAATTACCCCGGACAAAGTGGAAGATTTTTTCTTTTAAGCTAAAACGCCTAAGATGAAGGGGTATGGAAAACTAAGTTGTTATAAATTTATAGCTTTGCTGTTTTGTAACGTATATCTTTAATGATGAGGAATGGCATCGAAGGAGTATGACAAAATATGACATTATCACAGTATATGGCTGTTACTACGAAAAATGGAAACGCTGCTGATCACAAAATCCTGCATTAGCAGTACGATAAAAACAAACATCTTTGGATCATGCGGTGGTCTTATAATTCAGCTATTCAACTTTACGCAGCAGTGATCATACGTTTAAATGAGGTCATACATCGTCAAATTATGGTTTCGTCCATTTGCTTCGTCATTAAAGTTGTATTGAACGTACTAAAGTATGTTAAGTCTAACGTACTTGCATGTGAGAGTAAAACCCTTATATTACTTCTGTCGCCGCTGCTTATTACTGTAGTCGCCGTCCAGTAAAGAACAGCTCCGAGAACATTTTTTATTACTAATTAGCAGGTGTAAATGGGGCATAAAATTCACTCGGTGAATAATTTTTAAATTACATATCAGCAAAATATGGAAAAATGTTTTACTTTTATAGAGCTTTTATACACGCGATTCTGAAGATTTGTTGTTCAGCTTCGGTAAAGAACTTATAATGCCATATAATGCTATAATGTAATGCCATTCCTCGTCATACCACTTCCATGCTTTGGTACTATGTCTATCAAGAAGAAGAAGAAGAAGAAGAAGAAGAAGAAGAAGAAGAAGAAGAAGTTGTCATTGTTTGGGAGACGCCATGGTTCTACGACGACCACTACGCCATAATTGAGGCACTTCAGATATAAGTGATAACTGACGTTTTGGGAGAAATAGGAATTATTGATTTTAGATGCGATAAGGTGTAGCTTTCTTCATCTCATTATTAAGAATGTCCTTTGTAACCGGGCTCTTCCTATTTTGCAAAAAATTTTAAGAGTAAACAAAAATTTCAAACACATTCACTTGTAAGTTCTGGCTTGCACAGAAAACTTAATGTAGATGACAGTCTCAAATTGAATTTTCTTCTGTAACGTGAAATGTCAGGTAATATTACTTACGCTCGAACGCGTCAATTGTAATCTTTGTAAATGTAAATTCATTATAGTGGTGAGGCTGAGCCTCGCCAGTAATGACGTCAATTTATTATTATTATTATTATTATTATTATTATTATTATTATTATTATTATTATTATTATTATTATTATTATTATTATTTGTTCGGAAACAGTCATCTTAGGGGCACGCGAACGTGCAACTGTACCCATCCAGGTCCAGTCATATTTCCCGGTAGAAAGTGCACGTGACTTTTTGAGGGGAGGGATCAGCCTTTCGATGCTCAATCCATTTATACACCCCAAGGTTGTTAGCCCTGAGGGAAGAGGTATGAAATGATGATGATGGTGGATAAATGGACGATTACAAACACACAGTTACACAGAAATATCTATGCCGCTAGTGGGATTCGCAGCGGTCATACAGTAGGCACGAGGCAGCTATGGTTCTTCAGCCTCAGCGACCTCCGCTATATGGGCCGGCCTCTCCTTTATTATTATTACTATTATTATTATTATTATTATTATTATTATTATTAATATGACAATGAAGTGGTCCCTGAGTGATGCCCAGGTACTACGTCGAACAGGGGTGGCAACGTAAAGTAGTAAAGGAGAACTGACAGTATGGTCGACGTCATAGTATTACATGGCACACAATGACGAAGATGAGAATTTGAGGAGGCGATCGCCGCGTTCGTGTTACTGCGTGGCGCGGCGCGACGTGGTGACGGCGGCCGGCGCGGCGCGCAGCGGCCTCTTTCCAGCGGAGGGCATCGAACCCAGCGGCGAGCGCGTGGGTCGGCGCGGCGGCGGCGGCGGTGGCGGCGACTGCGGAGTACCTGCCGCGGCGGTATGACGGATAGGCGGCCCGGTCGGGACCCGCGGGCGCCGCCAACGCGGCCGCCGCCGACGCCGCCACTAATGTTGCCGCCATCAGGGGCTCCAGCCGCCGCCGTTGCCACCGCCACCGCCACCGCCACCGCCACCGCCACCGCCACCGCCACCGTCACCGCCACCGCCACCGCCACCACCGCCACCACCGCCATCGCCACCGCCACCGCCACCGCCACCGCCACCGCCACCGCCACCGCCACCGCCACCCACCGCCACCGCCACCGCCACCGCCACCGCCACCGCCACCGCCACCGCCACCGCCACCGCCATGCGCCACTGCCACCGCCACCGCCACCGCCACCGCCGCCGCCACCGCCACCGCCACTCCACCGCCGCCGCCGCCGCCACCGCCACCGCCATCACCGCCGCCACCGCCACCGTTGTCGCCAACACTTCCGCCACCGGCAACTCGTCCGCCACCGCCACTGCCACCGTCACTTCCGTCACCGCAACTACCCCGCCACCGCCTCCGCTACCTCTTCCGTCACCGCCATCGCCCCCGCCGCTGCCACCCTCTCCGCCACCGTTACCGCCGCCGCGGCGCCTCCTTCTAGCCCCACCCCACCCTGCGGGAGGCCCGGACTGTTTGGGCATCAGTATGGCTGGATTTGGGAGCAGGCACGTCTACAGGACTTTGTGGGAACAGAGTACTCCCGTAGACTTCGTATGCTACCACCGCGTGCTTCCCGAAGGGGCCCTGGCGATTTCGGATGCGCCGGCGCCTCGTTCCTGCCCCACTCCGCCGGACTGTTTGGGCATGACGTTGCGGCTACAGGATTGGCGCCCAACGCCTGCTACCCGAATGTGTTTGGGGGAATTCCGGTGGTCTTTGGTCGTGTAATGTGGAGCATGTGTAAGAGGGATCGATACATTCCGACATGTAAATTATTCGGAAATGCAGAATGAAAGGGAATTCACAGATATCGAACAAAAGTTTTATTTTTCCCAGATTACATTAGTGGGTGAACGTGTGTATACGAACCACTTAATATACATATTAGGTCTAGCTCGGACTTATAGGCACTAAACAGTTCGAAAATAGGCACTTAAAAACGTAAAAATAGTCAGGAAAATAGACATTATTATACGCAGGTACTTAGGAAGTAAACATTTTAAAATAGGCAGGGAAATGGTTGAATAATATTAAAATTGATACGTACTACATAAAGGATGAAGATAATTCTCTAAAAACAAATCGAATTTCTTGGATTGTCAAAACATATTGCAGATTTACATAATATTTCCTAAGACTTGACTCGTGTGGAATTTTATTTATTGTATATTTTTCTGGTTAAAGGTTGTATTTTCGAGTTTTGAAAACGGAATGTTTGCGGCATGGCACAAGTCTGGGTTGAATTCTTTTTTGTCTTAACGCTCGATTAGGCAATTATCTCTAAAATAGGCATTTTAAAAACCTTGCAAAAGCCATTTCTGAGGTAAATATTCGCAATGGGGTAAGTTGCCGAAAAATACATCCAAAGAAATATAATAGGAAAAAAGGGCTTTGTCCGAGTTCTAATTATGACCAACCCCAGTCAGTAGAAACAAATGTTGACTTCCTCCACAGGCGTACGGTTACTGTCTCCGTTGGACCGGTCGGATGTTGAGTTCGTCGGGGGAGTATGGACTGACTTCTCACTGTACCTCACCCCATCTCTTCTTGAGCCCCTACCTCTCCAGTACAGAGTTACATGTTTTCTTGGACATTTTCAGCAAAATTGAATAAACCAATTGAGGTGCCCTGTGAGTCCCCTCGTCAGATGTAGGTTAGATTAAGTGAGATGGTAAGCTAGCAAATACAAACGTTAAGTTAAATATAAACCGAACTTCGTAATTTCATCCAAAATATAAATAAATTAAAAAAATAAAACTCCTTTCCAGAGCCGCCGCAGGCCTTCCGTCCTCTCCACTCCCACCAACATCATAGCTGCTGCCGCCGCCGCGCCTTCCGTTTTTGGTGTCGAGCGCGAAAGGAAGCAGTTCGGCCGCCCGCGACTGGTCCTGCCGCCGGATACGATCGCCTTGCCAGATTCGCCCCGCCCACTTCACCCGCCCCACCCACCTCACCCTCCCCGCCCATCCCGCCTGCCTTGTCCAATCTTTCCACCCCTCCTATCCGTGCACCCCGCTCACATCGCCCAACCGGCCCACCCCACCCCGCCTTCCCGCCCCAGACCGCCCACCTCGCCTCCTCGGCCCACCCTGCCCACAATATCTAAGCTGTCCAACCCACCCCGCCCACCCTCGCGCACCCTGCCTTCCCGCCCCACCCCGCTCAACCACCTTCCCCTCCCCCAATATCCAATTGACTCACCCCTCCCGCCCATCCAGCCCTCCCCGCCAATCCAGGGTTGCAGATGTCCGATGACAAACTCTGTTATTCGGGATCTTTCATAGCAGATTTGCTCTCATTAAGGTGTGATTCTGTAACTTACTAGCATCTCATTTTTTTTCATACGTTTTTAAGGGTTTTTAGCATTTGATATGATACATAGGGACACACACGGTAACGAGCTTGATTGGATTCCAACACTTTCGCTGCGGAAGAGTTTTAGAAATTTTTTTCTTTTCAAATGGGGCTCGTCCATGTTCTACTGGAAAACGACCTACACAATGCCCTAAGCAACATTCCTAAATTCTTCAGAACTATCATACCATTCTCTTGTCAGATACCCAACTCCAGAGTGAAATTTGCCTCCTACCCAACCGCTATCAACCTGCCTACCTACACATCAGAAATTCCACGTTCACCCGAGCCTGCTGCCGAGCTGCCAGCATCCCGCCCGCCCGTCCACCCACCCACCCGGCTACCCACCCACTCTCCACTCGGCCACCCACCCGGTCACCCACCCACTCTCCACCCGGCCACCCACCCGGTCACCCACCCACCCGGCTACGCACCCACCCGGCCACCCACCCACTCTCCACCCGGCCACCCATCCATCCACCCGGTCACTATCCACCCCCGGCCACTCACCCATCCCGCTACCCGCACATACCCTGGCCACCCACACATCCACCCACCCACCCATCCCCCGGCCACCCACCCGGCTAACCCACCCACCCGGCCACCCACCTCCCTGCCCGGCTACACACGATCGCCCTCCTATCTGTCCGTCCGCCCCAACTCACAGACCCGCCGGCAGATACCCCCACGCGCAGTTCAAGCCACTCGCCTGCCTGGCGCGCAACACGTCCCTTCATGTCCGCCCGCACTTGTCTTTTCACACGGCGTTTCATCTCCCCAACGCTATCGCCCCGGTCGGCCTTCTCGTGCACTCTGCCGTGCGCTTCTCTGCCTAATTACCCACCGACGTCCCCGCCGACGCGCACGCGATCACGCCCGAGCCATTGTCGGTATCTTGACGCGAATCGTCTGCGCTCCCGCTTGCCCGTTTCGCCCTCCTTGGCTATCGGCTTGCTGGCTCTGCTGGCGTAGTCCATTTTGCTAGAACCAAGTGCATTCTTGAGTTGGCTGGTAAAGCATGGACATATCACTGGTGAAGCGTGGGCACATTGCTGATGCAACAAGGACACTTTGCTGGTAAAGGGTGGGGACTTTGCTGGTAAAGCATGGACACATTGCTGGTAAAGCATAGGCATGTTTCTAATAAAGCCACCACAATGTGCCGTATGTGCCACATTAAGTAGGTCACATATAAGAGAAGTAACAATGCTTTGTTTTCTTTGGTTATTCAGAGCCAAAGTTTACGTAATTGAGATCAATTTCGTAGTAAACGTTCTTAGAACACAATTGTTTTAAAAATGCATGACTTACTATTAACAACGCCTATAAAATTTTAAATATTTTATTTATAAAATATTTTAAATATAAAATATTTATTTAAAAATTTTAAATAAAAATCTTGTTCATTTAAATTTTTACAAAGCGTTTACCTTATTCCATATTCGTATTGTGCTGGTATCAGGATCCCGCCGGAACGCATTTTGCACTTACGGCAACCTCCCCATTCAATGCCTGAGTTGGGCTACCCTACCCGCTCAGAGCTACCAGCTATCCAGGTTGGTACTGGAGTCCGAGTAGGCTAGCTATCCAGGCTAGTCCGGAGTCACTATTACGTACAGCAGCTCTCTTGTTCCCTCACACCGCTCGCGAGCGCGTCGCTCGATTCGGCCGCCCACTCGCCCCGCCCCGCCCCGATTCGCTCCATCCCGCCCCCTCCCCTCCGCCTCGCCCCGCCCCGCCCCGCCTCACCCCGCC